>NW_026473157.1:0-13447 GCF_026875155.1 Cherax quadricarinatus | reverse complement strand
TAAAAATATTTTCTTTTGAGCGCGAGATAATCTAGAACTTTCATTCGCCATTTAATATTGCTTAAGATATTGTGCTCACTCTGGTTCACATTGAACTACACAACCGAATGACTCAAGTGACTCTTGTTTACGTGCAGACGTTGTCTTTTCTAACATTATACAACTTCAGCAATATTCACGTCACTAGTGATGTCCGAAATGCATACGAGTTTCATTATTAAAAGTCTTAACTTATATAATCGCACCTTAATATAGTCAATTACATTATTCTCTCTCTCCCTTTCTTGATATATATATATATATATATATAATATATATATATAATTATTATTATATATATATATATATATATATATATAACTGGAATGAGTTGGAGAGCGTATAAACCTGTAGAGGTAGGAAGGCGGGGTAGGGGTCGTTCTCGAAAAGGTTGGAGAGAGGGGTTAAGGGAGGTTTTTGCGGACGAGGAGCTTGGACTTCCAGCAAGCGTGCATGAGCGTGTTAGATAGAAGTGAATGAAGACGAATGTTTTTTGGGACCTGAGGAGCTGTTGGAGTGTAAGCAGGATAATATTTTGTGAAGGGATTCAGGGAAACCGGTTAGCTGGACTTGAGTCTTGGAAATGGGAAGTACAGTGCCTGCACTTTAAAGGAGAAGTTTGGGATATCGGCAGTTTGGAGGGACGTCTAAGCTGTTGTATCTGAGTGCCTCTGCAAAGACAGTGATTATGTATGAGTGATGGTGAAAGTGTTGAATAATGATAATTTTTTTCTTTCTTTTTATATCTAAATATATATATATATATATATATATATATATATATATATATATATATATATATATATATTATAATAATATATATATATATATATATATAATATATATATATATATAATATATATATAATATATATATATATATATATATATATATATATATATATATATATTTATATATATATATTATATTATATAATATATAATATATATATAATTTATTATATAAATGTCGTGCCGAATAGGCAGAACTTGCCATCTTGGCTTAAATAGCAACGCTCATCTTGCCATATAGGACAAGCGAAAATTTGTGTATGCAATAATTTCGCCAAAATCATTCTGAACCTAACGAAAAAAATATATTTCACTCTGTTTATTTAGTATTAAATTATTGTAAACAAATCTAAAATATATTTCGTTGGGTTAGGCTAAAATAAATTGATTTTTTTTATAATAAGGTTAGGTAAGTTTTCTAAGTTCCTTTTGGTGCAAAATTATAAATTTTTACATCAACATTAATGAAAAAAATATATCTTTAAACGTATAAGAGAAAATTTTAGAGAAGACTTAATTTTAAATGAGTTCTTGCTAATTGACCAGTTTTACATATTCGGCACGACATATATATATATATATATATATATATATATATATATTATATATAAAATATATATTATATATATATATATATATATATATATAGTATATATATACATATATCAATAACAACACTGCGACTAGCCAAGGACTCGAACCCATGCTGCTTTGGCCTGCTTCATGTTGGGCGAAAACTCATGTCGTCTTAACCCATTGGATCATACAATTCTTAAGAGTAGCGCATCCAGCGGAACTGGATGTTGTACTCGCTACCCAAGGACATACGACGGTGTGGATGATTCTAGGCTAATATTCTAGTCCCTGTTTGGTGTACTAGTACAGCGAGCAGTATTTTATATTATTGTGCCTATGAACGAGTTTGGTATTGATCAATAACAAACACTGCGACTAGCAAGCGACTCAAAGATCATGCTGCTTTGGCATGCTCTGGTGGGCAAAAATTCACGAGCCTTAATCCACTGGTGGGACCATTCAATCCTTAAGAGGAAGCGCATCCAGTGGAACTGGATGTCCGCTTGTAGTTTTTGCTGAGTTTTTTTCTTAAATACTTTCACGAAGATACTATGTATATCTTGGTACATTCACACACATTAGGTCACACTACACATGCAAGTACATGCATATATTTATGTATGTTGTATGTATGTATATTATATATATATATAGTATATATAATATATAATATATTATATATATATATATTATGTATATAAGTATTCTAATTGCTGTAAGAGCTTTTATGAGGATAGTGTGGCCCTCAGGTTAGGGTGGTTTGTAGAAAAGAGTGGAGATTATTCGTAAAAAGACGAGTCTTAGACAGGGATGTGTAATGTCACCATGGTTGTTTTAATATATTTCATAGATGGGGTTGTAAATGAAGTAAATGCTAGGGTGTTCGGGAGTGGGGTGGGGATTTAATTATGGGGGAATCAATTCCAAAATGGGAATTGACACAGTTACTTTTTGCTGATGGATACTGTGCTTATGGGAGCATTCTAAAGAAAAATGCAAAGGTTTAGTGGATGTGTTTGAGAATGTGTGTAAAGGTAGAAAGTTGAAAGTGAACATAGAAAAGAGTAAGGTGCTGAGGGTATCAATGATTGAGATAAAGAAAAATTGATACAAATGGGGAGAGGAGTATGGAAGAAGTGACTGTTTTCAGATAACTTGGGAGTTGACGTGTCGGCGGATGGATTTATGAAGGATGAGGTTAATCATAGAATTGATGAGGGAAAAAAGGTGAGTGTGCGTTGAGGTATTGTGGAGTCAAAAACGTTATCTATGGATGGCAAAGAAAGAAGGGAATGTATGAAAGTATGTAGTACCCAATCACTCTTATATGTGTGTGAACTGGGTGGTAAATGCAGCAGGCGAGGAGACGGTTGGAGGCATTGGAGATGTCCTGTCTACGGGCAATGTTGTATTTTCAGTTTTTTGGGCCCAAAAAAAAAATTTTTTTACCCAAAAAAAAATTTTCCCCTTGAAAAGAAAAATTTTAAAAAACATTTTTGGGTTCTGCTAATTCCCCTTTTTTCCGGCAGAATTAAAAAAATAAAATTGGGAAAATTTTTTTAAATTTTAAATTTTTTTAATTAAAAAATTTTTTTAAAAAAAAAACTAAAATAAAAACCTGGCCTGCCCTAAACCCCCTTTGCTTTGGGCCTTTTCTTTTGGGGAAAACCAGTCGTTTAAATTGGTTAACTTCTTGGGTTTAGGCCCGGGGAAATTTTTTGTATTCGCCCCCAAAAAAAGGGGTTTTCTGGCTTTTTCTTCCCTTTGGGACATCACCCTTTTAAAAGGAATGAAAGGGAAAAGGGGGAAATTAAAAAATTTTTGCCAAGGATCAGCATGCTTTGGCATGCCCATGGTGGGCAAAATTCACGACCCTTTAAAATCCACTGGACCATTCAACCTTAAGAGAAGCGCTCCAGGAACTGGATGTTCCGCTGGTAGATCTGTGGTTTTTTCTATAAATACTACAAAGATACTATTATATCTTGGTACATTCCACACATTAGGTCACACTACACATGCAAGTACTGCAAAAATTTAATGTATGTTGTATGTATGTATATTATATGATATGATAAGTATTATAATATATTATATATATACTATATATAATATATCTATGTATATAAGTATTAATTAGTGTAAGAATATTTATGATGTATGGTGTCCACCTCATTAGGTGTATTGTGGGAAAGTGGAGATTATTGGATAAAACGAGCTCTTAAGAAGAATTTGGATTTTGTACCTGAAGTTGTTGAATATTCATTTTTTTTTTTTTTTTTTTTTTTTTTTTTTTTTTTTTTTTTTTTTTTTTTTTTTTTTTTTTTTTTTTTTTTTTTTTTTTTTTTTTTTTTTTTTTTTTTTTTTTTTTTTTTTTTTTTTTTTTTTTTTTTTTTTTTTTTTTGGTTTGGAACTTTTTGGGGTTTTTTGGCAATAATCTTGGGGGGTTGGGGTGGAAAAATTTTGGGACCCCCGGAGGTCAAAATTTTAAATTATTTTGTATTTCTCAATGGGGTATTAGAAGGGTTTGGAAAATTTCTATGGAATTGGATTGAGGGAGCGGAAAAAGAGGTTTTGGTTTGGTGGGGTGGGTTTTCTTCCCGTTTTCCTTTGGGGGCTTTGGGACTTTTTTTTTTGGGGTTAATTAAAAATTCTTTTTTTGGGATTTTTTTTTGTAATGTGGAAAATTTTTTTTTAAAAATTTTTATAATCATGTTAAATAAGGGAATTTTTTTTTTATTTAGGAAGAAACGGTTGTTCCCTTAAAGCAAATTTGGGCCAACCAACTTCATTTTTATTTTTTTTCCCTTAGCCCAGAAATTTTCTTGGTTATTCCCTTTTTATCTTGAAGAAATTATTATTTTACATTTATACCAATTTTACTTCGGGGCCGTGTTCCCCCCTTTCTTAGGTATTTATGGGGGTTTGCGATAAAGAAGTTTCTTGGAAAGGGGGTTTAAGCTATTTTATAGAAGCCGTTGTTTTGACTGAATTTGGATGGATATACATTTAAGTTGATGTTTCCCCAGGATTTTTGGGTTTTGGGAGTGTTTTTTTCTTTTGGGCCAATAAATCTTGCGTTTCTGCGGGTTGATTAAAGGGGTTTTGGGTGTTTTTTTCGGGGGATGAAAAAGGCCCACCCCTTAAATCGTTCGATCTGCCTGCGTAGTAGGGGGTTCTGAAATACTTGTTTGGAGGTCAGGATGTTCCCCCCACGTATAATTTGCTGCAGTATTGAAAGGGGTTTTTGCATGCCCCTACAGGGGGTTTTGAAGCTTTTCCTGTTTTTTTACTGGTAATGCCCTTGATGGTAGTAAATGTGGAGTAGATACTTTTTTGGGAAAGGGGAGGAAAGGAAAAAGTGTGGAAAAGTTTTTGGGCCCCCCCAATGGAGTTTTTTGGGGGGAAAGGATTATGTTTCTTTTTCTGGCGGGTGCCTTCTCTGGGGGAGAAAAAGACGTTATATGCCAGGCATCTGCAGTTCTATTAAAAGGTAAACGGGGCATAGTGAGGTTTATAAAAAAAACTTGTTCAATTCGAGCATTCTTCCTCAAGGAACTCATGCTGAGATTTGGTTTTCACCCCAGGAAAAAAAGCCTTTAATTACCCCACGTTTAGTTTGGGGTGGGGGGAGAAAATTAATAAATAATAAAGGGAATAAATTTTTGCTGTTTTTTGTGGTATTTTGGTTGGTGGGACAGCAACCCCCCGGGGAAAAATTTACTACCGTCCTGCCGAGGGACGGGGGGGAAACCCAAAAACCCTGAAAACTGTTTTGCATGTTTGGTGGGGATTGGGTTTCTTTTTTTTTTTTTTTGTTTTTTTTTCCAAAAAACCGCAAAGGTTAACGGGTTTTCTTGGCTACCCCTACTTACATTTTGGGTTTAAACACTTCACAGACCCCGCACATGATATTTATTTATACATACTTTCTGGGTTTTTTTCCCCTTTTTTCTAAATAGCTTTTGGGTTCTTTTTTATTTCTTCTTTTGGTCCATGGGGAGGGGGAAAAAAAATTTTTTCCCTTTCCCTTTTAACCCTTTGGGGTGTCGTAAGGTGGGGGGAAACAAAAAATCCCGGGGCAATGGGCTAGAAACCCTTCCCCTGTATCCCAATTTAAAAAAAAGGGGAAAAAGAAGAAAAAACTTTAAAAAAACTGGGTTGCTTAAATGTGCGTGGTTTGTAGTGCGGTGATTAAAAAAACAGATGATTGTGATGTTATGAAGAAAAGGGGAAGTTGGATGCCCTGGCCCTCAAAGCGAAAAAAAGTAAAGGGGGGGAGGAGGTTTTCCGTGGGGGGAAATAAATGGGAAAAAAAATCGGGGAAGTTTTTTTTTGGGGAGAGTTAGAGCATGGGAAAGGTGTAGCAGTAAGGGTTTAAATGATCAGTTATGGGGGGAAAAAAAAAGGGAAAATATAAAATGTTTTAAATTAAAGGGAATTATGTGGTTTAAAATTTAAAGGGGTTGGATGCGAAAAGGGTTGGTCATTTAAGCGTGTATGCCCCTGGAAAAAGAGAGGAATTGCAGAGGAGGAGAGAGAGTTTTTGGGGAGATGTTAAGTGAATGTTTTGGACCCTTTAAAACCAAGTAGAGATTTAATTGGGGTTTGGGGATTTTGAATGAAAAAGTAGGAGAAACTTTTGAGAGGGTGTGGGTAGGAAAAGTTTGGGGTGCAGGGTTAAATGATAATGGGAGCCCTTTGATTGAACTTTGTATAGAAAGGGGTTTATTTTATAGGGAAACATATTTTAAAAAAAAAGGGGGGATAAATAAGTATAAACGATATGATGTAGGGGAAAATGACAGTAGTTTTTTTTTGGGATTTGTTTTGGGTTTAAGAAAAAAAGGACTGTTGGTAGATTTCGGGTGAAATGTTTTTTTGAGGGGCCCCCAGATATATCAGATCACTTTCAGTTTTAGCTACACTGAGAGTAAAAGGTAGAGGGGGATAAAAGGGAAAAATAGAAGCTTCGGGGAAGGGGGAGAGGTAAAGGTTTTATAAAACTAAAAGGGGGGGGCATTTTAGGGAAAGGGTTAAAACAGCTATTGGAGGATAGATGGGCTAATGAGAGCAGGGAAATGGGTCGGAAAAAAAGGGTATGGGGTGGGTTTTAAAAATTTTAGTGTTGGGGTTGTTCAGCAAAAGGTTTTTTGGGTTACGGGAAAAAGTGGGTGCGGAGGGGGGGGGGGGAGGAGCGTTGGTGGGAATGATGATGAAAGAGGTAGAAAGGGGAAAAAAAGTTAGAAATATGAGAATTTTTTAAAAAGTAGAAGTGAGGGAAGGAGGGAAGAGTTTTGGGGGAAAAAAGAGAGAATTTAAAAGGAGGTGGTGAAAGCTTTTTAAAAAGAGAGAAAATGAAGGGGGGGGGATTGTTATCAACAAATTTTTTTTAAAATAAGAAAAAGTTTTGGAAAGGGAGATTAAAAATTTAAAAGGAAACCCCCTAGAAAACAAATGGATTTTTTCATTTAAAAAATAGGAGAGGAGGTTTTTAAATGGAGAGTTAGAGGTATTGGGAAGAGGGAAAGGGGAATATTTTGAGGAATTGTTAAATGTTTTGAAAAAGGGGGGAAGCTGGTTTTCGTGTATAGGGCAAGGGGGAAATTTAACTTTTGTGGGTTGAGGAAGAGCCAGTTGTGGGTGTGGGGGAAGTTCGTGAGGCAGTAGGTAAAATAAAAGGGGGAAAGGCAGCGGGTTGATGGGATAAGATAGAAATGTTAAAAAAGCGGGTTTGGGGATATTTTTTGGGTGGTTTTGGGGTTAAATTTAAATTTTAATAAATGTATGGAGAGGGTAAGGTATTTTGGGTTGGGCCCAGAGAGCAGCAAATTTTTCCTTTGGGTTTTTAAAGGAAAAAGGGGGAATAAAAGAGAGTGCAAAAATTATGGGGGATAAGTCTTTTGAGTGTACCTGGAAAAGTGTAGGGTTTTTAAAGATTTAAAAATTGAAAAAAATTTAAAGGGAAGAAGGTAAAAGGAGAATGGGTAGCAATGAACAAGGAGGTTTTTAGGGAAAGGGTTTGGGGGTTGTGGGCCCAGGTGTTTACAGGGAAAACATATAAGTAAAAACCCCAGTATTTGGGTAAGGCTAAAGAGGTCTTTGTGGCATTTTGGTTTTTGGAAAAAGGGCCCCGTAGGGACAGGGTGGTGGGGGGGGCAATGGGGGCAGATGGTTGAAAGGGTGTATGGTTGAGGGGGTAGGGTTACTGAAAGCAGTAAAGGTTTTTCCCGAGGATAGTGGGGGCTAAAGTTAGAGTATGTGGGGAAGGGGGAAATTTTTTTCCCGAAAAAAGTGGGCCCTTAGAAAAGGGTGTGTGTTGTCCCCCGGGGTTTGGTTTAATATATTTATACGGGGGGTTGAAAGAGAAGAAAATGCGAGGGTCTTGGAAAGAGGCGTGGATTTAAAAAGATAAAGAATCCACACAAAGGGGGAGTTGTCCCCAGCGGGCTTTGCGGGAGGCCCACTGTGCTTTTGGGAGATTCTGAAGAGAAGTTGCCCCCCAATTGGTGGAAAAAATTTGGTTAAGGGGTTTTGCAAAAGAAAAAAATTTAAAGGAAAAATTTACAGGAAAGAGAAAAGGGTTTATGAGGATAACAAAAAGATTGGGTTTTGGTGTAAGATTGAATATCAGATTGGAGGGAGAAAAGTATGGAGGAGGTGGGTATTCAGTTTTTTTGGGGGAAGTGAGGGTGTCAGGGGGGAATGGGTCTATGAAAGATGAGGTAAATCATAGAATTGATGGGGGAAAAAAGAGTGAGGGGGTGCACTTGGAGTCTGTGGAGACAAAAAAAATTTTGTCCTTGGAGGCAAAGAGGGGAATGAGGGAGAGTATATTTTTCCCAAAAAGGGTTTCCTTTTTGGGTGTGAAGGGGGGGTTGTTTGAATGTGGCAGCAAAGGAAAAGGGCGGAGGCAGTGAGTTGCCCATTTCTGAGGGCAATGTGGGGTTGTGAATATAAGCAGGGGGAATTAGGTTTTTGGAAGTTGGGGGAGGGGGGGGGGCGGGTTTTCCCCAAAATGTTGCCCAAAGAGGGTGAGGAAGGGTTGTTGGGGTTTGGGTTGGGGACAGGGTAGAGAGAATGGAGGGGAAACAAAATTGATTTAAAGAGTGTTTTTGGGTCTGTTTTGGAAAAGGGAAGGGGGGCGGGGGGTTGGGGCCTGGGAAAGGGGTTTGGGAGGGGAGGGGGTAAAGGGGGGTTTTGTGTGCGAGGGGCTTGGACAAAAAGGAGGCAGGGTTGAGCGTTTTTTGATGGGAGTGAATGGAGACAAATGGTTTTTTAAAACTTGAGTGCTGTTGGAGTTTTTGGAGCCCCAAATAAATTTATGAAGGGGTTCAGGGAAAAAAAGGGAGGGCCCGGGCTTTAGTCCTGGAGATGGGGAAATACAGTTGGGCCCGCACTCTGAAGGAGGGGTGTTTATGTTGCAGTTTAAAAACTGTAGTGTAAAGCACCCTTTGGCCCCCAAAACAGTGATGGAGTGAAAGGGTGGTTGAAAGTTTTTCTTTTTTGGGCCACCCGGGCCCTTTGGGGGGAATGGCCGGTTTTTGATAAAAAAAAAAAAAAAAAATTTTTTTTGCTTTTGTGGGTTTTTTTTTTTCAGTTTTTGTCGATTTTTTACCCCTTTACTTACATGTTAGGGAAAAGAGCATTTTAAATTTTGGGCGACAAGCCTAAAACTTCCCTTTGGGGTCCTTTTGGTTTTTGTCGAAAAGGGAGGGGGCCAAGGGTTTTTCCCCCAAAATACTGATGAGGGGCCAAAAGGGAGCAAAAAAATATAGTTTGAGTAGACAACCCGGGGCATCTATTTCAGAATTTAGAGGTACGAACCCAGATTTTCTGCGGAAAGGTGGTAGTTTGGTGAAAAGTAAGTTTGAACCTAAGGAATGGAGAGAGGGGTTAAGACTTGAAAGACAGGGGAAAAGAAGATTTTACAGGAGTAAAGAAAATCCGTTTAGCACCCTAGAAGACAGAGTTTATGAAATGGGGAAAAGGGAGCCAAGAAAAAAAAAACCCAATTATGAAGAGAGGAAATTTCCGGGTTCAAGGAATGCGTCCGAATAGCTTCGGGGTAGCGTGGGGCCTTTCGTCCTGCAGAAACAACTACCCGGGTTTTCCCTTTCTTGGATGTTGGGGAAGACCAAACCATTTGAAACATGAAATGTACTCACCCATTTATGGTTGGGATGGGACGAGGTCATAGCTCCCGGCCCCCCCTCTTAACTGGGCTGTACTGGGTCCCCTTTTCTCCCTACTCCCTGAGCTTTATAAAACCCGGTCTTTTAAAAATTGTATGGGGTTTCCCCCCTCCACTAAGTCCTTTCTCGGCTATTCAAAATGCTGAAAACCCCCCCCCCTTTTTTTCCCCCCAGATCTACCATTGAAGGGAAAGCAAAAACGAATAAAACCCAAAATTTAATTTTTTTTTCCTGGAAGGTTGTGGGCACCGGGGGATAAAGAAAGGGTTTGGGGCACCAGGTTAAATCTCCCCCGGGAAAGGGTTTTGTCACCCGGGATAAAAGGGGAAGGTTTTGGGGGGTCCCAAAAAAAGGTTTAAAAATCTCCCTGGAAGGTTGGGGCACCAGGAGATTAAAAAAGGGTGGGTCGCCAGGTTAAATCTCCCCGGAAAGGTTTTTTGGTCAAACCAAAGGGGATAAAAAAGGTTGGGTCAAAGGTTAACATGAGATTTAAAGAAATATTTAAAAGTGGAGATAGGAAGGAAATCCAGAAAACTGGGAAAAGTGGAGTACACCCAAAAGCGCCCGGACGAAATTTCAAAAACCCCCCGAGGAGGTGAAGGGCGCTGCTTAAGTAAAATTTGGTTAAACCCAAAAGGGGAAATTTGGGCCAGGGCAACATCTTCTGTTGGGGTTTATAGAGGGGGAGCAGAAAAGGGCGCTGTTTTTTGTCATTTTAAAAACAATTTTTCAACAAATTCAAAGGAAAATGGGAAACTAGAAAGGTGAGAGACACGAGGCAATTTTTTACAGACCCGTGTCACTGACGTGTTTTAGTATGCAAAGTCAGAAGAAGATTATCAGGAAAGGGGATTGGTTTGAACACCCAGAAAAGGAAATGAGTTATACAGGGCAACCCGAAGGTTTCAAGGAAAAAAAAATCCTGTGTCACAAAAGTACTGAAGTTTCTATGACAAAAGGGAAAGGAAGCATTTAGAAAAGAGAGAAGGGTGGGTTTTTCTGCGGTTTTTTGTTTTCACAAAAAAGGTTTTTTGGCCCCAGTTCCCCCAAAAAAGATTCGTGCAAAAGTTAGAAGGTTTAGGCACGCATAAAAAGGGAAGACATGAAGGGGATTAGATAAAACCCGACAGGGAAGGGGACCCCGTTTTTTGGTACCAAAACAAAAGGGGTCAGAGTGAGCCCCCTGTGAAAAGCGAGGTTCCCAAAGAGGTCCCGTCTAGGACAGACTCTCCCGTGTTTTGTAGCCCGGTCCCGCCAAAAGGGCTTTGGGAATTTAATCCCCCCAAAAACCTTAAAGATCGGGGAAGAGCAAAGACGGGGACAGAGACAGGTAGGGATGCCAAAGACTGCAAAACCTCATCAAAAAAAAGGATCTTTGGGTAGTATAATACCGAGCACATCAGCATAGGGGCTTCGTACACCGTGTACGTGGGCCCCATATTGGAGTATGAAACACCGTTTGGAACCCACACCTGGTAAAAGTACTTCAAGAAATTAAAAGAAGGTGCAAAACTTTGCAACAAGATAGTCTCGGAGGTAAGGGGAATATCCTACGAAGAAGGGTTTAAAGGGGAACTCAACCTGACGAAGCTGGAGGATGACATGATAACGACATACAAAATACTTCGAAGAATTAACTAAGTGTTTCTGGATGGCACACAGAAACAATGGGATACAATTGGATGTTGAAGACTTAGATGAGTCACAGGGATGTTAGGAAATATTTCTTCAGTCACAGAGTCTCAAGAATTGGAATAGTCTGGAAAACGAGATAGTGGAGGCAGGTACCATATATACATTTAAGATGAGGTATGATAAAGATCATGGAGCAGGGAGAGAAAGAACCTTGTAGCGACCAGTGAAGAGGCGGATCCAGGAGCTATAAATCGACCCTGTAACACAACCTTAGCATAAAACTCAAATGCAATATAGTTAAGCAGGAATAACAGGCACACACACCTGTCAAGGACAGGTATCTCATGAGTTCACGAAAAATGTCATGAAATGAACACATAATTACTTAAGAAATATATATCTAAACAAGAGACTAGCTATGACAAAACTAACAATAAAATGAAAATTGCAAATAATTCTAACCTTCTTAGGAAAGCTTTGGACAGAGAAAAGTTTTTTACTGATTTCTGTTGTGCTGGAAAAAAAAAACGTCGAATCAAGTTCTAAGAAAAACAAATCGGAGAAAAGCTGCATTAACTCTGTAGTTTTGAACTGTAGTATCGGCGCACTTCTGGCAACACAGTGATGAAGTGAATGATGGTGAAAGCCTCTCTTTATTTTTCGGGTCACCTTACCTCGGAGGGAGACGGTCTGAGTGTTGAAAAAAATGGGATGTAGGATAACTGGATGATACGAGAAATATAGAGACCACCTGGAGTATACCTGGAGAGGGTTTCCGGGATCAACTCCCCCGTGGCCCGGTCTGTGATCAGACCTCTTGGTGGATCAAGGTCTGATCAACCAGGCTATTACTGCTAGCCGCAAGCAGACCGACGTACGAACACAGCCCCGCTCATCTGGTACTGATAAGTGCTTTCTTGTCCAGTGTTTTCTTGAAAACAGCCGGGGGTCTACTGGTAATTCCCCTTATGTATGCTGGGAGGCAGTTGAACAGTCTTGAACCCCTGACACTTACTGCGTTGTTTCTTAGCGTACTCGTGGCACCCCTGCTTATCATTGGGAAGATGTTGTCTTTTGCTTTCGTAGGGAGTGATTTTCGAATGCAAATTTGGGACTAGTCCCTCCAGGATTTTCCAAGTGTATATTATCAGTATCTTTCTCGCTGGGTTCCAGGGAATACAAATCATGGAACTTCAAAACTATTCCAAGTAGTTTGGTGTTTATTCGTATTTATGCGTGCCGTGAAAGTTCTCTGTAAAATCTCAGGTCTACAACTTTGCTTGCCTTGAAAGGGGACGTTAGTGTACAGCAATATTCCAGCCTAGAGAGAAGAAGTGATGTGAAGAGAATGATCATGGACTTGGCATCCCTTGTTTTGAAGGTTCTCATTATCCATCCTATCATTTTCCTATCAGATGTAATAGAAACAGTATTGTGATCTTTGAAAGTGGGATCCTCTAACATTATCACTCCCAGGTCCTTCACATTAGTTACTCTCTCTATTGTGTGATTGGAATTTGTTTTATACTCCGATACGATATTAATTTCCTCGAGTTTTCTATATTGGAGTTAATTGAAATTTCTCTTCATTGAATGTCATGTTGTTTTCCGGTGCCTAGTTAAAGATTTGGTTGATATCCGCTTGGAGTCTTTCAGTGTCTACGATGGATGACACTGTCGTGTATATTCGGGTGTCACCCGCGAAGAAAGACACTCTGCTGTGGATCACATCTCTGTCTATGTCAGATGGGGACAAGCGCACTGTTTTGTGGGACAGAACTTTTCACTGTAGCCGCCTCAGACTTTACTCTGTATACTATTACTGTTTGTGTTCTATTTGTTACAAAGTTATAGATCCATCTACTAACTTTTCCTGATATTCCTTTATCAGGCATTTTGTGCGCTGTTACACCGTGGTCGCTGTTACACCGTGGTCGCTGTTACACCGTGGTCGCTGTTACACCGTGGTCGCTGTTACACCGTGGTCGCTGTTACACCGTGGTCGCTGTTACACCGTGGTCGCTGTTACACCGTGGTCGCTGTTTTCACCGTGGTCGCTGTTACACCGTGGTCGCTGTTACACCGTGGTCGTGTTACACCCGTGGTCGCTGTTACACCGTGGTCGCTGTTACACCGTGGTTTGCTTTTTCGGGTTGGTCGTCTGTTTAACGTTGCTTTTTACCCGTGGTCGCTGGTTAAAAGTGGCCGTTT
>NW_026473156.1:0-10610 GCF_026875155.1 Cherax quadricarinatus | reverse complement strand
GGGCCAGCTGAGAGGCACGCCAGGGAGGACTACCTGGTAGAGGCCAGCTGAGAGGCAACACCAGGGAGAGACTACCTGGTAGAGGCCGCTGAGAGGCAACGCCAGGAAACTGTGACTCGACCTGCAGCCACTAAATATCGTGGTACACACACGCACCCCACACACGCACACACGCACACACACACACACACACACACACACAAAACCACACACACACACACACACACACAAACAAAACCACACCCCACACACACACACACAGTAACTAGGAAAGTGCAAAGGTTTGCAACAAGACTAGTCCCAGAGCTAAGAGGTATGCCCAACGAGGGAGGTTAAGGGAAATCAACTTGACGACACTGGAGGACAGGAGAGATAGGGGGACATGATAAGGACATACAAAATACTGAGAGGAATTGACAAGGTGGACAAAAAACAGGATGTTCTAGAGTTTGGACACAGTAAAAAGGGGGACACAGTTTGGAAGCTGAAGACACGATGAATCACAGGGTGTTAGGAAGTATTTCTTCAGCCACAAAAGTAGTCAGTAAGTGGAATAGTTTGGGAAGCGATGTAGTGGAGGCAGGATCCTTTACAAGCTTTAAGCAGAGGTATGATAAAGCTCACGGCTCAGGGAGAGTGACCTAGTAGCGATCAGTGAAGAGGCGGGGCCAGGAGCTCGGACTCGACCCCCGCAACCTTTCAACTAGGTGAGTACAACTAGGTGAGTACACACACGCACACACAACACAGCATTCCGATACCTTAGTAAGGAATCATTCAAGACACTGTTACCCCGTGTATGTCGGGCCCCATACTGGATTTATGCAGCACTGTTTGGAACCCGCACTTGTAAAGCACGTCAAGAAACTAAAAGAAAGTACAAAGGTTTGCGACAAAGGTTAGTTCCAGAGCTAAGGGGAATGTCCTATGAAGAAAGATTAAGGGAAATCGGCCTGACGACACTGGAGGACAGGAGGGTCAGGGGAGACATGATAAGACATATAAAATACTGCGTGGAATAGACAAAGGGGGACAAAGACAGGATGTTCCAGGGGGGGACACAGAAACAAGAGGCACATTTGGGAAGTTGAAGACACAAATGAGTCAGAGAGATAGTAGGAAGTATTTCTTCAGTCATAGAGTTGTAACGCAGTGGAATAGCCTAGAAAATGACGTAGTGGAGGCAGGAACCATACACGTTTTAAGACGAGGTTTGTTAAAGCTCATGGAGCCGGGGAGAGAGAGTGCCTTAGTAGCAACCGGTGAAGAAAAGGGGGGGCCAGGAGCTAGGACTCGACCCCTGCAACCACAAATAGGTGAGTACACACACACATGCACACACACACACACGCATACACACACACACACACACATGCACACACACATGCACACACAGCCACACAGCCCACATGCCACAGAGTAGTCAGTAAGTGGAATAGTTTGGGAAGCGATGTAGTGGAGGCAGGATCCATACATAGCTTTAAGCAGAGGTATGATAAAGCTCACGGCTCAGGGAGAGTGACCTAGTAGCGATCAGTGAAGAGGCGGGGCCAGGAGCTCGGACTCGACCCCCGCAACCTCAACTAGGTGGTACAACTAGGTGATACACACACACACCATGCCACACACACCAAAAAAACACAAAACCACACACAACAACACACACACACACACACACAACACCAACACCACAACACACAACACACACCACACACCCCGCACCACACAACCACATGCACACACCAAAACCCAACACACCCCACACACACACACCACCACACAGAAAACGAATATCCCGATAAGAAGGGGGGCCAAAAAACAATATGAAAACATAGCAGCGAAAAGCCAATCTGACCCAAAAATGTTGACAGCCACTGGGAGGAAAACAACAGTAAAGGACCAGGTAATCGGGCAAGGAAGGAAGGGGGGGGACAAAAAGAAAAACAGTGAAGTATGTGAGGAACTCAGAGATTCAAAGAGTGTTCACAGAGGAGACAGAAGGGGTCCAGAAAGCGGAGAGGGGGGGGGAACCCCCCAAAGTTGGACACAGTGCACACAACCGTGAAGAAGTAAAGAGGTTTTGAGTGGCTGATCCCTAAAAGGGCAAGGGGCCCAGATACATCTCCCATGGGTATTGAGGGGGGAGAAAAAGGCTATGTGTCCCCTAAAACAATATTAAATCATCTATCGAAAAAGGGAGTTGCCTGGGGAGGAAGACGAAATGTAGTCCCCAATTTTTTAAAAAAAGGAGACAGAATGAAGCTTAAACTACAGACCAGTGTCACTGACATGTATGATGCAAAATCATGGGAAGATTATCAGGAGAAGGTGGGGGAAAAAACCCCTAAAAAGGGAAATGATCCATCAACAGCAGCCAAACATGGTTTCGGGGACGGGAAACCGTGTACAAAAATGGAGTTCTTGCTGGTGCGCGTAACACAAGAGAGAGAGGGGTGGGGGGATTGATATTCTTGGACTGCAAAAGGGTTTGACACAGTTCCACACAAAAGATTGGTGCAAAAATGGGGGCCAAGCGGGATAACAGGGAAGGCACTACAAGGACAGGGAATCTTGTGGAAAACAGCAGCGGTCTTTGGTAGTGGCGAGGTGTCAGTGGGGCCCCCGTGCCGCGGGGGTCCCACGGGGGGGAGTCCTAGGACCAGTGCTGTTTTGGTATTTGTGAACGCATGACGGAAGGAGTAGATTGAGGTTTTTCCCTGTTTTTCAGATGATTTAAGTTGTGGAAGAATTCACTCGATCGAAAACCGGCAGAACTACAAAGGGATCTGGAAGGCTGCGCCTGGGCCAGAATTGGCTCCTGGAGTTCAAACCCCAGTGCAAAAGTTGAAAATTTGGGGAAGGGCAAAGAAGGCCCCCAACGGAGTACGTCAGGGGGCCCAGAGATCAAACCTCATCAAGGAAAAAGTTTTTTGGGGAGTATAACCAGGCCATCTTTTGAAGCGCACTCAACAAAATAACTGCTGCCCGCTTATGGGGCCCAGCAAACCCCAGAAAGCATTACGACATCTTTAAAAAGGAATCGTTCAGGACCCGTAAATCGTGTCGTTTTGGCCCATATTGGAGTATGCGGCACCAGTTTGGGAAACCCACCTAGCCCCAAACCTTTAAAGAAACTAGAGAAAGTGCAAAGGGTTTGCAACAAAACTGTCCAGAGCTAAGGGTATGTTTAGGGAGAGGTTAAGGGAAATCAACCCGACGACCCTGGAGGACGGGAATAGGGGGAAATGATAAGGACTACAAAAAAATGAGGGGAAATTTCCAAAGGGGGACAAAGACGGAGTTCCAGAGGGTTTGACACATAACAAGGGGACACATTTGGGTTGAAGACAAGATGAACACAGGGATGTTAGGAAGTATTTTTTCAGCCACGAGTAGTCAGTAAGGGGAAATATTTTGGGAAAGCGGGGCAGTGGGGAGGACCCTACATACCCTTTTTAAAGCGAGGTATGATAAAGCTCACGGTTCAGGGAGAGTGCCTAGTACGATCAGTGAAGGGGGGGGCCAGGGTTTGGGCCCTCGACCCTGAAACCCTCATCTTGGTGAGAACTGGTGATCACCCCACCACACACACACCCCTACACAACATCTGTTCTTTCCTCTTGCTTTTTGCGTACAAACACGACCACTCCCGCCCTCTTTTGTCAGTCCAAACTTTCCCTCCCTCAGCATACAATTCTGACCCTATGATATCATTGGACTTATAGAATCATTTGACACCCCCTCTTTTCCCGGCCCCTTGCCAGTATAAATCGAACCCTCCCCCTAAAATTCCTCCATGATAATCTCACTCCCACCCCCATTATTCTTCCCCCTGCGCCCTAACTCATCACCCCCCCCCACACCTCCTCAAAGCGTTGCTTCCCCCCCTTTTCCTCCATTCCTTTGGAACCAGAAGTCAGCAAAATTTACCCTCCCCTTCTGTAGATTTAGCCTTCCCCCTTTTTTATGTCCACCCAAATCCTCACTTACCTCAAGTTTAAAATAGTTAAATCCTTCTGCTAATCCTAAAACTTCGCAAAAACAATTAGAAGATGGTTTTGGTTGGGAAGTGGAAATATTAAAACCCATACCCCCCCCCCCGGGTTTTGAACCCGGGTCATGTCAAAAAACTCCAGGGGTTTCAATCCGGCGGGGGTTTGGGTTTGTTTGCAATCGTGTCTTAAAATTTCTTGAGTCTGAAATATTCAAATGGCTTCAGGAAGAAATCAAAGTTTTCTTCCAAAGCCTTTTTATCCACATTCGGGGGTTTGGGGGGTTTCCGCAATTTGCATAGAGGTGGACCCCATTTTTTATTTTATATATATATATATATATATATATATATATTTATATTTTTTTTTTAATTTTATATATATATTTTTATATTTTTAAATATATATTAATAAAGTGTCCCCCTGGCAGTAAAGGGCACCACACTAGTTTTCCTTTTTTGCTGTTCCCAATTCCTCCTTGGGCCTCGACTAGACCCAAGGCCTTCGGATTGGTGTTGCTCTTCGCCTACCCGCCCCCATCCTCCCCGAACTTTGGTGTATTTGCGGGAGGGCGCGCTGATCAAATTTGGACTTCATGGTTGTGTGTCCACAGCAGAAGGGGAAATTTGCCAGGGATGGGGAGGAATGACATCATAAAGAGAAGCCTGCCACAGCCCCCTTTCCCCGCTCAACGGGAACCCCAAATGCAGGGTTGACGAAAGTCTAAAGCGTCCCGATGGAGCCCCTATGCTCCCCTTTGGGGGATGGAAAGAATTGCCTGGGACTACACATGCGGCGCCACATTGGCGACACCTACCTGCCATATCCGTAGTGGAAGGGGGTGGAGCTGCCGAAAAGGGAGGCTCAGAAGTCCGCAAATATGAAGCCTTCCCCTTGTATAATTCATCCCAATGGGTCGGAGCCCTTGGAGCATGGGGAAGTGTGCCTAAAGTTCCTAAAAGAGTGGGTGAAAAGCTTATAGAAACAAAGGACAAGGGCACCGGTTTCCCCTTCCAGAGATCAGTGCTGCAATCCGAGAGGGAAAAGCCTGCAGCATTCTGGGGGACGCGGACCGCGGGGGCTGGCGAAGTATTCGAGTTTAGCCGCTGAGTTACTATGTTTTTTTTACTTTGTATGTTTTTTGTGAAAGTTTTGTCAAGTTTTTGTCTTTAAATAAAATATATATATTTTTATTTAATAATATATATATTTATATTTTTATATATATATATATATATTTTTTATATATTTATATATATATATATTTTATATATATTTATATATATATTTTTTTTGGGGGTGGTAGGAAAAATTTTAAAAAGCTTCAGGAAAAATATTGGTTTTCCCTTGAAGCAATTTTATTCTTTTCCTGGGGTGGGGCCCTATAACGTTCTAGAGGTGGTCCCTCCCTATTTTTTATATATTTATTATTTTTTAAATATATATATATTATATAATATATATATATATATATATTTAATATATATATTTAATATGTGTGTTGTGTGTAAATATGGGAGGTACACCTCAAAAAAATGTTATAGGGACTCATCCTCAGAGAAAAGAATAAATTGCTTAAAGGAAAAACTAAAAATTTTTTTAAAGCGTTTGAGAATTTTCTCCTACCACCCCCTTATTTTATTTTTTTTTTTAAAAAAAAATACTTTGCAAAAACATTTACAAAAATAAAATGAAAGTAAAAAAAATAATTATTAATATTATATATATATATTTATTATATTTATATTTTTATATATATATATTTTATATAATATTATATTTATTTATATATATATAATATTATATAAAATTTTTATTATATATATATATTTTTTAAAAAAAAAATTTGTGGGGAAAAGGTACCAGTGTACCCCCCCTTTTTATGGGGGGGCCCTTCATCCTCAGAGAAGACAATAAAGTACCTAGGGAAAACTCAAGGTTTCCCCGAAGCTGTTTGAATAAAGAACTCTTTAAAAAATTTAAGCCTTTCTAAAATTTTTTTTTAGTTTAAAGATATTTTTTTTTTTTATTTTGTTAATATAAAAATGAATAATTTTGTCTAAAAAAAAACATTTTTTTTCGTTAGGGTGGGGAAGTTTTTTTGCGGAATTATGCATAAAAAAATTTTTTCGTTTTCCCTTATTCGGCAAAACATTTATTTAAGCAAAATAGCAAATTTTACCTACCTCCCGATTTTTTCTTATGTTATCTAAATTTTAAAAATTTTTACGAAGAAAAAAAAGTTGCAAAAACTTTTATTTAATTAAAATTAAAAAAATTTGTTAGCCTACAACGCCTTTTAAATTCAAAATGTTATCTTTTTTTTTTTTTTCAAAAAAAATTCGATTCCTAAGGAAAAAACTCAGCTCAAAGGGGAAAAATGTGCAAAAAGTTGGTTCGAATTTAGATCGGGTGATATTTTGTGGGGCGTCCTTGTAGTTTGTGTGGCGCCCATCTGTAGTTTGTGTGGGCGTCCATCTGAGCCCTCAGGCGGGATTTCAATCTCCGGGGAAAAGGGAAAAAAGGAAATTTGGGGGAGAGATGCAGAGAGAGAGAGAAAGAGAGAGAGGGGAGAGGGGAAGAAAAGGGGAGAAGAGGGAGAAAAGGGGGAGAGAGAAAAGGGGAGAGAGAAAGAGAGAGAGAGGAGAGGGGGGGAGAAGAGGGAAGGGGGGGAGGAAGAGGGGGGGGGGGGTGGGAGGGGAGGGAGAGAGAGAGGAGGGGAGGAGAGGGGGGGGGGGGTGGGAAGAGAGAAAGAGAGAGAGAGAGGGGGGGGGTAGGTAATATGTGTTGTTTTTTTGGGATGGAAAGATACGAATTTGTCCCGATCCCAAATACCCATTCTCGGTGGTACCGTTCTTTTCCAAATTTTTTTTTTTTTTTTAAATTTTAAAGATTTAATGATATTCAGTTTTAAAAGGGAAAACTTGTTGTAAAATAGGTATTAAATAATATAGAAAAGTTAAATGTTAAAAAACTAATTTCTCAGATATGAAAAGGGTAATCTCATTATGGCTTGTTACCTTTTTTTTGTGTGTATCACAATTGTGGTTTACGGGGGGTCGAGACTCAGCCCCTGGCCCCGCCTCTTCACTGATTGTATAGGTCCTATCTCTCTCCCGGTTGTGTGTGTGTGTGTGTGGTGTGCGTTTTGCTTTTTGTGTGGTGTGGTGTGGCTGTTGCGTGTGTTGTGTGTTGTGTGTGGTGTGTGTGTGGTGTGTTGTGTGTTGTACTTACTAGTTGTCATTAAAGGGGTAGATTTCCCGCTCCTGGCTCGCCTATTCATGGCCCTCCCATTTTTTAAAGCTATGTATGGATCTTGTCTCCATACATAACTTTCCATTTCCCTGACAATTTTTACGCTGAAGAAATATTTCCAAAAATCCTGATTCATGATTTTCACTTTCAGAATCCCCCCTTTGTTACTGTGTAGATCTCTGGAACATCCTGTTCTGTCCCCCTAATCGTTCCCTTTCCAGTATTTTTATGTCGTTATCATATCCCCCCTATTTTTTTGTCCTCAGTGTCGTCAGGTCGATTTTCCATAAGTCTTAAAACCCCTAATTCTAGAATATATTTTTTCCTTTGAATTAACTTTGATTGGAAATTGAACAAAATAACAAATTTAACTCCTCTAAGTGCTAGACAAAATTCAGTTTTTTTAGCTTTTTTATGGAAATTTTTAGTTTTCCCAGTTTAAAAATTTTTTTAGATTTATTAAGAAAAAAATTACTTAAAATGCTTTTTTTGATTGTCTCCTCAGTCTTTCTTGGTGATCGTTTGGATTGACTTGGGCCAAATTTTTCCCCTTTTTTATGGAAAACTTGAAAAAAATAATAAGGTTTCCCCTACGTGTTCCTTAGTGCTTCTCCGAATTTGCTTTAATTTTAACGATGGTAATTTTTCAGTGGAAGGACTGATCAGTTCAAACTTAAAATTTTTGAGTTTCAAAAAATGAGTCTTCAGTTTACTTCCAAAACTGGTGTTTTTAGTGGAAGGTTTTTTTCTTTAAACCTGCTATGTCTCTTTAAGGGAAGGGGGGGGGGGGTCTCCTGGGAAATGGTGAAAAGGCTCTTGGGCTAATGAATTTGACTTATAGTTTCCTTCCCAGACCGAACCTAATTTCCCCCAATCCTCCTTTCCCCATTTATTCTCCCCATTCCCCTTTCTCCCCTTTCCCCCCCCGTGCCCAACCCCTTTTTCCCCGTCCCCCTTCGTAGCCTCTGGGGTCCTCGCCTTGGCTTACGGTTTTTTGGTAGGGGGAAATTTTGCCGGGGTTTGTCCGCTCCGTGGGCTCCTCGGGGGGTGGTGTGTTTGCCCCGGGTCGGGTTATCTGGGGCGCCTACTCCCTTCCCGGGTCTCCCGGGAAGCAGGCAGGTTGTTTTTGCAGGTGATGGGGTATCTCCCGGGCGCCCGTCGGTTCTGGGGGGTTTGGGGCCGAAGGAGGTTTGCTTTGTGGTGGGTTTTTGCCCCCCCTTTTTTGTTTCTCAGTGATGTGAGGTTGTATCCCCGAGCGCTGGTTTTTACGGCGTGAAGGGTAGGGTTATAGACGAGGGTTTTACCATGCTGCATGTGCATGCTTTTGGTTGGAGGTCCCCTCGGATGGGAGGAAACAGCGGCCCTTCTGTATTTTCCCCCCACGTCCCCTTTTTTTTTTTTCATTTTTTTTTTTCTTAAAAAAAAATAATAAGACAGAAGTTCCATCCCATGGAGTCTTCGTTCTGGATACCCCCCCACTTCCCAGGCCCCCCTTTTTTTACACATCCTGTTCTAACCCCGGCCCTTTGTTTTGGACCATTCCCAAATCTACCCCGGACCCCATACCCTCTGGTTTTCGCTTCGTCACCCCCTCCCGGTGCTGGGTCCCCCATTTTTCTGGCCTCTGCCTCTTGCCGCCCATAACTATGCGTCCCAAATTCCCCGAATTGGTTTTGACGTTTTTCAGATCGCTATATACCTTGGTCGGGCACCGCGGTATAACCTAAAAGTGTCTACCAATTTTAAACCCCAAAATCGATACGCGACACCCCCCTTCTTTACACGCCATGTTTACAAGTATAAGTGGATAAATTCTTTTCACTACAACCGACTCTCCAAAATCCCGCTTTTTTTCCCACACGTTTGGGCCCAAAAAAAAATCTTTCACACTCTTCGAAGTGGTGCGGCTCGTTACATTCGAATGCGAATAAAAATTGATTTTCCCCCCATTTTTCCATTGATAACATTCCCAAACACAGTTCATTGGCACTTTACTTTAATTTTTTCAGTGGTACGGGGTTTTTACGGCCCTACCCTTTTTTTTTAAAAGTGATTTTCTGTTTGCGGTGATATTTTTGGGAAAAATTAGCCCTTGAATCTTTCCCTTTTTCAAAATGGTAACATGCCTGCCGCTCGCGAGCAGAGGCCCTTTCCCAGTAACATCGCCCGCTTAATTAAACCTTTGACTACCCGGAAATCCCGTCCTCGGTTTTTCATTGCGGGCCATCGCCTAGAGGTCCGTAAAGAGGTCCACTCCACAACAGGTCGAAATTGCTGGCGCTTTGTAACCCCCCTAAAACTGCCGTTCGGGGGGGAGTGCCCCGGGCCCCTGTGCCCAGATCATGACGATTTATTTGCGTCTTCCCTCACTTGTCTCAATTGCACTGAACCTCATCCTCGTTTGTTCCGCCAGTTTTGGGCAAAACCCGCCATTGTTGGGGCTATCGTAAAGAACGAGAAATCCCTTGTCTTAAGGAGAGCGAACGCTTAGTTAGATTGGTTTCTCTCGGCTTCACCTTGGGGGAAACTTCTCGTATCCTTTTTGCGATAGCAGGGGGACGCCAAACCCTTTGGGTCCCCCCCCTACCCGTGCTCCAGTTGTGTCCTTGGGGCCATCCCCTTTCTAATTTTTTGCGGTTTTTTCCCTCTGAAACTCCCCGCTCCTTCCTATAACCTCTACTATTTCGCCCATGTTTCTCAGTTCAAAAGGGCTCCAACCTGCATTTCTTCACGCCTTACCTGCAGGACTGAATTTTTCCATGAGCCCAGTCTTTCCATTCTCCAGTACTTACAATTCCCAATGTTTTCCTTTTCGGTCTCGGTGCCCGTTCTACCTCCTGACCCCTCTGAATCTGGTTCGGGTTTTTCCCTTTCCCCTGAGACACTTGGCGCTATCTCCGACTATATTTCGGAGACAAACCTTTTGGACAACGGCGCTCCTCTTTTACCCCTTCTTATTTTTCCCCACCCTCCACCAGTCTTCTCCTTCACAGCATCTGATTCCTTCTTTCCTACACGCTTTCCGTTGTCTCCACACATTGATTCACTGACCCCTAAATTTTATGCTTCTTGTTGTTGACATACCTGTCTTTGTGAGTAATTACTTATTTACAACGGAATATTCGTGGCCCTTTAAAGGGGAATCGGGGATGCCCTTGTGTTGCTCTCCCCGTTTTCCCCAGTATGTGCGGGTTCAAGAACCCAGAATTCGTTCAAAATGTTTCGTTTTCCCTTTTGGGGGGTATGGCTGTTGCATTTTTTGTCCCCTTTTCCCGATGAATATTTAATGAGAGTGCGCTTTTGTGGTGGGTATACCCTTCAACAGGGTTTTTTTCGTTCTCTGTTGTATTTATACTGGAGCCC
>NW_026473155.1:0-11277 GCF_026875155.1 Cherax quadricarinatus | reverse complement strand
AATTCGGAAAATGCAACAGGGATGCAGGTAAATAGAGAGAAGTCAATGATCATGGGGTTGGGTGATTGGGTGGAGGGGGGGGGGAGTGTAACGTTGTGAGAAAACAAACGTGTCTATAAAAATTTGTGGTATCACCTATAGGGTGATTTGGAAGCTGCTCGGAGGGAAAACTCGAATAGATTAATGGAAGGATTCAGGGACGTCTGGGTGCATTGCGACCTCATCATCTGACTCTCGTGCAACGAGTGATTGTTATAAATGTATTATTGTATAGTAAGGTTTGGCACGTAGCAGCCGTGTTCCCATTAACAGGGACGGCGATTGTGGGAATTCTGAGACGATGTGTTTAACTTTTTGTGGGTTCAAGGTGCGATTGGCTGAGGAGCGAGGTTGTAATGTTACCTGTGCGCCAGGGTGGGTTGGGTTGTTGGATCTGAGGAGGAGGATTAAATGTGTGTTTCTTAAATGGGAGGTTTTGCGCGAAGGTGTGAGTGGGAGGGCAGCTGGGAAAAGTACATGATAGGTTGGTAAGTTGTATGGTGGTGTGGAGTTGAGGGAATGTGAAACTATTTTGAGGGCTTTGATGTTGGTTAGAGAACCCAGGAAAATTCGAGTAGGGGTTTTGTGTAAGCTGCTTGTAGACAGGTTGTTGTACCAGTTAAGGGATTGTTCCCATGTACGCATGGACGAGTATTTGTATAGGTTTGCAGGTTGAAGTTAAAGCCTAGGGTAAGAGAGGTAATGTATCGTTTTTTGCATGGCATAACTACCGTCGGGGGAGGTTTTAAGAACAGAGAGGGTAATTGTGGGCGGAAGGTGTGGAATCTGTGGGGAGGATGAGACGGCGTTCCATGCAGTATATTTTGTGGGGAACTGGAGGGTGTTAGGTATTGGTTAAGTAGGGTAGTACAGGGGGTGGGGGGCCGAGGGGTGTCGGTTTCTGCGTGCACTAAGCCTAGATGTGGGAGGGTTCGATGAGAGTGTTATAAGAGCTTTGGATTATATAATAGTGGATTATATATATATATTGTGGGTGATGAGGGGGAGGGGGAATTGTGAGGTGCGGAGGCGGAGGGTATAGCGGTAAACGGTTTATCGTACGATGTGTCGTAATAGAGAACTGTATGGGGAGGAGGTGGGAGAAGGATTTTTCGGAAGGGTATAGAATGTTAACGTTAGGTTTTCTCATCAATCTACGACTGGGGCTGAGTGAGTAAGGGGGGGGGGATTACATACGGAAAGGGGGTTTTCAGGGGGACACAGCGGGGTCGCCTCCTGGGGAGGGGTGTGAGTAAGGTGTATGAGGGTATATGAAGGTGTAGATGAGTGGCATACGTGTATGTAGCATGCAAGTGGGCACAGAAAGCAAAGGTGATATCAAGTAATTACGTAGTACCTGAATGGAGAATTCTGTGTTTGAGGAGTCAGGGTCGTCATGACCTTATTCATGTATAAGTGTGAATGGTGTCAAGATTATAGTTTTCAGACCGTGAAGAGCTTTTAGGGCTTATGTAGAGTGCGCGTTTAAAACCTTTATGGGCATATTTCATGTGCGATAATTGTTTTTTTTTTTTTGGGGGGGAAATTTGAGGGGTTTTTTTTAAATTATGTCTGTTTTTGATTTGTAGGGGGTTTTTTTAGCGAGTTTTACTGTTTTTTTTTAAGAATTATATAAGGTGCTCCCCCATTGCTGCTAGGGGGAAAACGATAATGATTCCAAAATTTTGTAATCCCCTCTTTAAAAAAGTTTGTAAGGGGACAGTTTGGTTTAGTCCTTACTTTATAAAATTTGTGCTCACCCGGGGGAAGGGGCCTGTTTTAAAATTTTTAATTTAATATTTTTTTAAATTTTTTTAATTTGAAAAAATGTGAGGTTAGGATTTTTTTTTGATTTAGGTTTGTTTTTTTTTTTTAATCAATGCTTTAAAAAAGAGATTGTAGTAAAAGGAACGTATGTATGTGTTAGGTATTCTTATTGTATGGGGGTTAAATTTTTGGGGGGAAGACTTGAAAACTGAGTTTGGGGGTTGTGGTTATTACTCTTTTTATCTCCTGTGAAGGTTGTAAACCCTTTGTCATTTGTCCGCCCATAGTATTTTAAAATAAAAATTCTGAAATTTGTATATAGTTTATATTTTTTTATATTTTTATATATTATAGTTTTTTTTTGTTTTTTCAAAGTATTTTAAATAGGGAAAAAATTTTGTGGGTAATGGGTAACCTCTTTTTTGTAAATTTTACAATGTTTTTTTTAAAAATTTGGGTTTTAGTGTATTTTTGTGTAGGATTGGAACCCCCCCCTGAAATTTTTTTTAGTCTTAATTTAAAAACCCAATGTTTGGAAAAATTTTTTTAAAAAAAATAAAAAAAAAAAAAAAATATAAAATTTTTTTAAACTTTTCAAAATTTTTAAAAAAGGGGAAAAAAAAATTTTATAATAACAAAGGCCAAAAAATGGCTTTTAAAAAAACCCCTAAAATTACAACCCCCAACCAATAATGCCCCAAGTTTTAATGACAACCCCCCAATACCACTCGCAAAAAATCCCCCAACCTAAAATTTTGCCTTATTAAAAAACCCTGTGCGCAACCCCCGGTGCCCAATACCCCCCCCCCCACTACACACAAAAAATTAAAAAAAACCCAAATCCCCAACCCTAAATTTAACCCAGGGACATTAATTATCCCAATTTGGGGATTTTTTTGGACAAAATTCATTTGAGGAAACATTTTTTTTTAAAACCCAGGGAAGGTACGGGAAACTCCCAAAAATTAAATACCTTAAAAAAAGAACAAAATAATGGGTAATTACTCCCAAAAACTGAGGTTTGGACCTTTACAATAAAAACAAAAAAACTCAGTGCTTCGGGAAAATTAGTGAAAGGAAAACCCTCTCAAGAAAATTAAAATTCAATTGCAATCCCAGTGCAAGTGGAAACCTAATACGCAAACCAAAAAATTTAATGTTATAAATTTATAGGTTATACATTAATGCTTTTAAAATTATTTAATTTTTGTTCCTTACCCCTTCACCATAAGGGTTCAAAGGGCAAAATTTATCTTGCACAACCTCTCCCCTGGTCACCACTGAAACCCCCAAATAAACCCCCAAACCCCACATCACTGCATTCCGAAGGGGGGGACCCCGTTGAAATCCCCTGACCCCCCCCTTTTACCAACCCATTTCACCCGGGATTTTTAAAGCCCCTTTAACCCCAAAAAATTTTCCCCAAAATTGTTATTCCTCAAAACCCTCAGAAAAATACTCTTCCCACCACCCCCCAAAAATTTCTTTTTTGGACAAAAGTTCGATAAAATGTCGCCCCCAAAAGTCCTTCTCAGCACATCCCCACCCACCCCCCCCCCCTCATACCCCATAAACTTTAATGAAAGTCCACGATAAAATTATGCTAAACCTCTTTTACCCCCAAAACCCCCAAAACCCCTTCCACCCCCCCCCCCCAAAGCCGGGGGGGGGGGGGGGGGGGGGGCGGGGGGGGGGGGGGGGGGGGGCCCCCCCCCCCCCTCACCCAAATTTCCCGGCATCCTTTACCCTGTTTGCACCCAAAAACCTTCAAAAAAATAGCCCTTGATACGCAGTCTTTTCCCCACTGCATCTGCCACACCCCCCCCCTTTAAATAACCCCCCTTTCTCGGAGCATCGCTCCCGTTGAAAAACCCCATGCAGGAAACGGTACTTAACCTAAAGCGCCCTAGGTGAAACCTTAATTTACAAAATCTTCGCCATTTTACATCCCAGCATACATGGGGTAGATCCTTAAAACCGGGCCCCCACTCCCAGGGCCTTCTAAATTTTTTACACAAAGTTCCCCCCTTTTAATTTTTCCCGGGTTTTCCCTGGCAAACAAAAAGGCGCGTAACACGTCCCCAATTTTTCCCTTTTTCCGCCCCTCCATCCCTTTTTCCCCTAGGTGAGCTTTGTCCTTTCTAGCTCCCCTTCCCTCCCCCACCTGCCTCCCATTCCCTTTTAAATAAACCCCCTTTAAACGCGCTTTCTAAAGCCCCAAACCAAACCCCAACCCCTCCCCTACAAAACCGGCAATGTCACTTCCCCCCTTTCGAAACCCAGTTGCACCCTGAACCCCACAAAAATTTGAACACCATTTTTAAGAATACTCGTGATCGCCGTTCCTTTTAAACGGATCACACCCGAAACAAACCCCAACTTTACTATATAGAAAAAACATTGATGCAATTACACTTTTGGCCTAAGGGTTAAATGGTGAGGTCGCAGCTTTCCCCAACCCGGGTCGCTGCACCTTTTTCCCCCATCCTATTCAAATTTTGCAAACCCCTTGCAGAAACTCGGGTAAACCTCAAACTGCCCACCGCAGATTTTCAGACCCCCGGGGCCCTCCGCTGCACAAATCACTTCCCCAATAAAATCTCTCTGCCCCACTCTCCACCCCCATGATCATTGACTTTTTCCATTTTTAAACCTTTCATCCCTTTAAGCTCTCCCAAAAGTGTTAAAAATTTCCCCCCCAAAAGTCCAAAACCGGTCTCCTCATTTTGCCAAAATAGTGGTTCATAACATGGGCCCCCAAACCGGGCCCAAGGGCTTCCCCAAACCTTTCCCTCCCCCCCCCCTTTCCTTAAAGGGAACCCCCCCACCACCTAAAAAGGGTTTGAACACATAAAAACAATATTTGTGAAAAGGAAACCCCTCCCGAAGCCCCCGGCCCAAAGTTGCCTCCCCCCCCCACACCCCCCATTGTTTTGAAACCCAAAACCTTCCCCTTTTGGAGTAAAACGTACCCACCCCCCCCATTTTTCTTCCCCCAAAACCCCCTGTCGTAGGAAAATACCCCAAAAAGGGCCTTTCTTCCCCCCAATCATAAGCCCCTTTCCCAAATCCCCCCCAAAACGCCCTTTTTCCCCTTTCCATGTCCTCCGGGAACCCCCTTTGAAAAACCCCGGGGCCCACGCTCTTTGGACCCCAGGAAAACCAAACTGAGACTCAAACACGCCCCTCCCCACAACACTTTTTAAGGGCCGTTTCCCCAAAGGGAATTTTTCCGCAAAAAATTTTATAATCAGCACAAAGCAAGGGAAGGGTCGTTTAATCCCGAAGGGTACCGCTGTTTACCCTTTGGGACCAAAAACCACCACCGGCCCTTTCCCGGGGATTTTCCCCTCTTACCTCCGTTTTCATGGGATTTATTAACCTTTCTAAAGGGAAACCCCCAAGCGACCCCATTTCGTCCCTAAAATTCGCTAGGTAAACCCTCGATTCCCGGGGGCCCTTTCCCCTTTCCCCATGTCCTAAGGGTCTCCCTATTTCCCCCCCCCTCAATGAACCCCCCCCGTGCCTCCCCATACTCCTCCCCAGTTTTGCCCACATACTCACATACCTTCCCCCAAGGGCCCCCCCCATCCCCCCACCCACTTTTCCCGTATTCCTCAAACCAAAACTATCTGGGAATGCACCCTCCCCTTGGTTTTTCCCTTAATACCGGACCCTCCCTAAAACCCCCCAAAGAAATATGACTTGCAAACCCGGTATTTTTAACGTTCGCTGTCGTACCTTTTGTCCTCGAACACCCCAAGTGATGGCTTTCGCCCCAGGAGTACTTTATCTAAAAAACCCCCTGTTCCCCGTAAAGCTGCCAAAAAGTTCTTCTTGCAAAACCCGTATTTTTGTCCTTCAAAAAAAGTTATATCCTCCCCGGGTACACCCCCCGGGGGCCCCCCCCCCCCTCGTAACAATTTCCCTAATTTTAGATTTTAAATAAATTTTACAAACCAAACCGCCCAATTTATTAATGCGTTTGCCCCCCCCACTAAAAATGACGTATTTGTAAATTTAAACCCCCACTATCCCACCCTCCTACCACGTCTTCCTCAGTTCTTCGTCGGCACAGGTGTTCCCCCAAAAAATTGCAAAAAGCTTCCCCTCCCCCCTATCCCCCAAAACCATCCTGTTCAGTTTTCCCAAAAACCCTTTCCCCGCCTACAGCCAAAGCATCCCATTTTCCCCCTCCCCAAAAAAAACCGCCCTTTAAGATCGGAAGACCCAACCCCTCTCTTAGTTTTTAAAAAACCCCTTTCCCAAAAAACCCCCCCGAGATTTAAAAAAAACCTGTCCCCAAAAGGCCCCCAAAATCCCCTTTTTTATAAACGTAGTTTCCCCTTCCCACAACCTCCCCCCAAAAACATCCCCGTAACTGAAGATCTCTAACAGGGGCCCCCCAAACTGAGGAAAAAAAAAACCCCCTCCTCGGGGGTTTCCAAAGTCTGTTTTTCTTTTAAATTTCACAAATTTCCCCTCCCCCCCCCACAATTTGCGAAGACGGTAAAGTGCGTAGGTAATTTCACGAGCTCCTCCCGCACAAAAACCATCTTCCTTTCACGTCACTTTTTGCGGGGCATACACAAACCCCCAAAAGCCACTCTCTTTTCCCATCCCCCCATCCTTTTCCCCAAGTAATACTCTCCCCCCCCCCCCCCCTTTTTCCCCATTCAATTTCAAACCGGGGGGCCCCCTCCCCGATCAACACCCCCACTCCCTCCTTTTTAAAAAAGCTTTAGAAAGGCAAAAACATAACCGAACCCAAGGCCACTAATTCACGACCAAACTTAAAATTTTGCCCCCCCGCCCCAAAAGCTACGTCCAAAACCCTTTTACCATTCAAAAAAACCCCGAAGCACTCCCGTTTTTAAAACCCCTCACCGACCATTAATATTTAAATTTTTCACAACCCGGGGGGCCCGTTTAAGGGTTTTCCCTTTCCCCCCCTAAAACAAGATTATTCCCCTTTTAGAAACCCTTCCCCTGGACTGTGGCCTTTGGGACGTTTCCCCCCCCCCTTTCCCCCCAACCCCCCCCCCCCCCCCTTTTGTTGTGGGCCCCCCTGCAGATCCCCTAGGGTACCCTAACCCCCTGTCTTTTTCCCCCCCGGCCCTTTTCGCCCGGGTAGAAAATCGCCGAAACTGACCTGCTGCCCTTTTCCTTGTGCTCCCTCAGTTTCCATATCCCGATTTCCCGGGAGCCACACAATGACTTCCACCCTAAACCCCCCTTAACCGCCCCCCATGCCCCCCCCATGGGACTCGCACTGTCCCCCCACAGGTGCCCCCTGATCCTCCCCTTCCCCACACCCCACCTTCTTCCCTGATCCCAGGGGCTTTTTTCGCTGTAATCTCCCCCCTCCGTAGACTGTAAACCCAAACCGTACACCGGCCCCAACCCTCCTCAAAAGCCTTTACTGCCCGCGCCCTCCTGTACCCCCCTCACTTTTACAATGTCCCGGTTTTATGGGCCGGTGTTCATGGACACCCCCTTTTTCCGATTCCCCCCGGAGGACCCCCCCCCCTTCCCCTCCCCATGCACCACCCCTCCCCCTTTAACCCCGGTTTTTTCTTTTAAAGGGATCGGTGCTCATGCGCAGGTGCTCCGCCCCTTGCCGGCCCCGGGGCCCTTTTTGAGGGGGTAGGGATTTATGGATCACCCCTTTCTTCCGATTCCCTGGGGGGAGCCACTACCTCTTTACCCACATGGCCCCCGCCCTTTCCCCCTTGCCCCCCTTCTTCCTTAGGCACGGGGTGCCCTGCGCAGGGGCTCCGCCCCTTTCCCCGGGCCCGGAGCCATACTCCGCTTGCCACAGTCCCGCCGCCATAAAGGAAAAATTCCCCCCCACAGTCGGCAAAGTACGTTTTCCGCCCCGCATACGCTACCATTACCTGGTTCTAAAAAATCCAAAAATAAACTAGAGGGTATAGGGTGCCTAAGCGTCATCTTTAGATTAAAAGAACCCCCGGAAATCCTGTGTAAACCTTTTCCCCCCCTTAACCCGGGTTTGGGGGGGAAAGTTCAGTTTCCCTAAAAGTTTCGAAAACATTTTGAAAAATCTAAACCCCATTAGCCTCAAAAGGGGACGTTGCGGAGCTTAACCCACGAATAATGTTTGGATCCCAACCAAATTAAACCCCACTGCCCGGGGGTTACAAATGTGAATCTTGGTAACGGGTCAACCAAAAACCTCGTATAAATTGAAACAGTTAGCCCCTTTCACGAAAATTCAAATACACCGGTTTAGTGCCACTCCTATAAAACCTCGTCTCTGATTGCCAAAATGTCCTCGATAAAATTTTTGGGGAAAAAACACACCCACTGACTAGGTGTTTTAAAACCCCCCAAAAAAGTTCAAAGCCCACAGTATTCCCCTTTTCCTGCGCACACCTGGCGCCAGTCGTTTATGATTACTTTGTTTTGGGAAACAGTTTGAGGGGTTTCAAAGCACTTTCCCACCAAACCCCATTTCCCGGCAGCGAAGCACAGCACCCCCTCGTACCCCTGTTTTCAGGTTACTTTTAGGGGCGTCAGGCAAGGGGGGCTGCACGGCCCAATAGCGTTTCAGACAAAATTTATTCTCACAGTTTTGGGGGAAATACAAGCAACATATATTGACAAAAACGTTACTCCCAAAAAAATTAACATTTAAGAGATCAGCGGGGGGGATCAACATGGACGAGGTCCCCACAACCAGCGCCCGAGGCCTGGGAAAAAGATTTGGGGGCTTTGGTGCAAAGGCAAATCAGGGAGGAGGGGGGGGGGGAAATGGGGGAAACTAGGTGGGAAGGGGGCAGGGAGGGGGTTGGGGGGCGGGGAAAGAGGGGTTTATAGAGAAGAACCGGACCAAAGAAAGGAGGGCCAAGGGAAAACCCAGCGGCAAGGGGGAACCGCCATTCTTGTAAAAAACAGGTGTTTTAAAATTTTTAAAGTAAACCTCTTTTAAAAAGAGGGCAAAAGGGGAAAGGGGTTGAGTGGGTTTTGAGGAAATTTAGTATTAGTCCCCTTTTTTTTCAGGGAACATAACCATAGGTTAGGATGGGGGGTTGTTGTTAAAAGGTTTGGGTTTTTACAGTGAGTTTTTGAGGTTAAAAGGGAGTGGCTGTGGGGGTAAAGGGGACCATCCTTTGCGTTCCTGGTGGGAGGAGGGGGGGGTGGGGGGGTTGTCGGGGTGGGGGGTTTTTGGGGGGGCCAGGAGGGTTATTTTGTAGGTGTTACATCCCGGGAAACTAGAAACAAGAGTAAAGGGGGTTTTTGTACGCGAGGTTCGGTATATCACTTGAGGGGTTTTACCTGCTTTTACGGTGTTTTGGTGGGGTTTGGGGAATTGTGCCCATTAGGAAGGTGATGGGGTTCCGGGGGGGGGTTGTGTTTTGGGGTTCTGAGAGATGTTTTGCGAGATTTTTGGAGCAGTAATTGGTGGAAGTAGGGGATATGGAGGGAGCACACTTTTATTCGTAGGGGGTATGAGGCCGGTTAGATAGGATTTTTTGTTTAGGCAGGGGGATAGGTGGGAGAGGGTGAGGACTATCGAGTGGGTTTTTTTTGATATCGTGCTGTTATAGCAATTTGAGGGTAGATGGCATAGTGAGGGTTTATGCAGGATATTTGGAAAATTTAAAAGTGGCTACTTAGGGAAAAAAGGGGGGACCCCACGGGTTTTTAAAATTTTGGTTGGGAAAACCCCTTTGGGAACTAGGAATTGGGGGAAAGGATTTTTCTGGGTTGGTGGGGAAAAGAGGGGGAAAGTTTGAAAAATTGGAAATTTTTTTTAAAGTACGGGTAAGGAATGGCTGGTGGAGCTTGGCCTAAAAAATTTCTTGGGGGTCGTTAAAGGGACGTTATGCAAGGACCGTGGGGGGCGGAGTGAGGACAGGGAACTTTTTGCAAAAAGGGTTTGGCAAAAATTCACAATGAAAAATTTGGGGAAATTCGAGTTAGGGCAGGGGGGGAGGATGTTTTAAAGGGAAAAGGGCCATGGGGTTTTGTTTTAAAGGAGGTTTTTAAGGAACGCGGGCAAGCCCCCCTTTGGCGTAATTGAGGCAGGTACAGGGGGGGGGGGGGTTTTGAGGAGGGTCAAGGCCATCCACCACGGAAAAAAAATTAGTTTGTATGCTTTTTTTGGTTTGGAGAATTGGAGAGGGTTGGCGGGGGAGGGGGTGAGGGGGGTTTGGGATAAAGGGGTTTAAATAGAGATTAAGTGCAGGACAGTGACAGAATCGAGGTATTTTAATGAAGGAGTGGAGGAGGCAGTTTTTGGGATGTGCCGGGGTTAAAACCCCCCGGGTATAGACGGAATACCAACGATTTTTAAGGTATCATTGGGGAGTGTACGGCATTGTTGGGTGGGGGTTTTGAATTGTATGTTAAGTATGGGGGGGGGGAAAAATCACAAAGGGGGTGTCACGGTTTTTAGTGCCCAAAAAAAAGGGAATGCCGAGTTTTGAAGATTACCGTGCATTACTTTAATGTCCCTTTGATTACAAGTTTTTTGCTAAGGTTTTGGGCAACAGAATGGGGAAAGTTTTGGGTTTTGTGTTACATGGGGGCAGTTGGAACCCCGGGAAGAAGGATGGGGGAGGACGGGTTTTGTTATTTTTTCTAGAGAAGTACGGGAGGGGGGTACAGGGTTTTAAATTGGTGAATGCTTTTGATTTCGGGACAGAGATTTCTTTTGGGGTTTGCTTGAGAGGTTGGGGTTTCGGGAGGGGGTAGGAGGTGGGTGAACACCCCGTATGATGGGCAGGGGAGGGGACAGGTCAATGGGAGTTGGGGAAAGTGTACCAATGGAGAGAGGTTTTAGACAGGGCTGTCCCTGTCACCTGCTCTTTCGTGTGTGCAGAATCCTTTTATGAGTCGTTAGGGTAAAAGAAAAATCGGGGGGAAGGGGGTCAAAGGGGGGATCGTTGGGTATGTGGATGATATACTTTTTTTTGCTAAGGGGGAAGGGGGAGTTAAGGAGGGGGGGAGAGTGTTCAGAAGTTTGGTAGAAAACCGAATGAGGTTTAAAACGGGGAAACAAGGGTTTCAGGGCGGTAATTGGATAGGGGGGGGGTGGGGGTGGGTTTTGTGGACATGGTTGACAGAACAAGGTATGTGGGATTGGTATTTGGGGAAGTGCACATGCAGAAGGGTAAAATTCGGGTCGTCACGGGTAAGGTTTTAAGTAGACGGAGGTTTTTTAAATGCGAGGGGGCTTACTTTAATAGGGGTATGGTGGTAAATTTACTTGTCTTAAAACAAGTATGGGGGGGGGGCAGAGGTTTTTCCCTTTGAGGTACGAGTAGTGGGAAAAACGAGGAGGGGGCTGAAGTTTTTGTGGGGGTTTGGGAGGGCAGGTTAAGTAAAGGGGGTAGTTATGACGGGTTTGGAGAGGGGGGTTTGTTTGTTGCCTTTAGATGAGAGAATGGGTGATAATCAATGGGGGTTTAAGGGAAGGGGGGGTGAGGGCGCTAAGTGGGGGAA
>NW_026473153.1:0-11779 GCF_026875155.1 Cherax quadricarinatus | reverse complement strand
TAAAAGAAGAGATCTGAAAAAATTTATGTCCACTTTGGGATAAAGGTCAACCCAAAGGAAGAAGGGCACCTTTTACATTACCTATTGGGTAGGGGAGCAAGAAGTGATGGGAGCTAGTAGGCTTCCAGACCAACCGTGAACCTTTTAACCTAATGAACAACGGATGGTAGAAAAGTGTCCGTACCCCCAAAAGGCTGAAAGTAAAGCAGAAAAGATTTCTTTAAAGGGGTAGGGAACAGCTTACAAAATACTATACATGTGAAAACCATTTCTCGAAAAGGGTAATACTTTAAAGTCCATTAACGCCGAACAAAGGGTGCTTGGTCTTTTACATCTTTAAAACATTTTCCCAATTTTTTTGACCTTCTTAGAAGGACAATCTGGACGTTTATTCCCCTTAACACCACACAAATGAAAAACGGGAATAAAAAAAGCATTTTACTTTCCACAAGGCTTGATTTCTTAGGTCTGAGAACCCTTCCCCTTAGGGTTCGATCCCTTTAGGTCTTTATGGGAAATTTGGGTGAGCCCACATAAGGTCACAGCCTCACCTTTCCTCAGTTTTAAATTTCGGGTTCGTTCTCTATGAATGTTTTTTTAAAAAACTGGTTCAGAAACCATGAAGTCTCAAGAGATTCCATAACTTGATCAATTCCAAACTCTCATCCAAAAGTCAACAAACGAGGTTCCTTAACTGTTTAAAGTTCTGGCCGGGTGTAAGGTGGCCCCTAATTTTCCTGTAAAATTAGGGTTTTTTGATATTTTTAAGGATTCCTTTTTAGTAGGTATAATTACTATGATACCCGCGACAAAGTTGCATAATATTTAAAGCATTTCCAAAAAAAACATTCCTAAAACCCGGTGCCCAGGGGTCAGCAGGGCCCTTCAAAAAGGGTAGCGGGATTTTCAAACCTAAATGTAAGAAGTTATGTCTTCCCCCTCGTGAAGGGAGGGAAATAGGTGTTGAATTGTCACTACTGCACTTGGTCCCTTTTCCTTCCTCTAATTGTTGTTGTGTAAGAGTTTAAATTTTTTTCTCCCAAATTTAAAGGGGAGGGTTTTTGACTCGCAAACCTTTTTTTCTCTCTATTAACTCATGCCTCTAGCTCTTTCCTCACGTTCTCTATTTTTTTTCCCCAACTTCTCTATCCTTTTCTCTTTCCTAAGTTCTCTTAATTTAACCTGTTCCCCACTATCTTTGCTTTTCCCACGTTCCCTACTCTTTCCCTCCCCAAAAACTATCACGCCTTTTTGGTCTTCTTGCCCCTTTTTTCTTCTTTGGGTTTCTCTCTCAATTCTCTTCTCCCTTTTTCTCCTGTCTTTCAAGGTTCTCTTTCCCTCCTTTTTTTCTCTTCTCTTTCATTCTTTCTCTCCCTTTCTCTTCTCTTTCGATTCTCTCTCTCTCCTTATTCTCTTCTCTTTCCCTTTCTAGCTGTCTTTCTTCACTCTCCAATTCTCTCTCTTTTCAAGTCTTATCCTGGATCTTAGCACTAATGAAAGATTCTAAATTTTTTCCCTGTTATTCCTAACTTACTTCCAGTGTTTCATACCCAAAACTGGTATTCATCCATACTTGCAAAATAACTTAAACTATCAGGTGAAAAGAAACGGGTAATATAAAGAAAAAGGAGGGTTCAATTCCTGCTCCGGTTTCAAACTGTAAATAAACAGAGGGCCTCGATCCCTGCCTTCAATTAAACAATATGATTAACGAAAACGAAGGGTTCTATGCCGTCTCCGAGCAAACAGTAAGTAGAATGGGGTCCCTTGACCAATGGCCAATCTTCTCACCAACAAATCAAGAGTGTCCTAATGACAGTTCCCTTGAATATAATAAAGAGCTCATATGAAACCCAAGTTTGTCACTGAAAATCTCGGGTCCCTAGAGTCAATCCTCCCAAAGTGTTTCAAGCTCACATGAAAAAGTGGCAGAATTAACTATTATATCCTGCCTGACTTGAACTTACAATAAATTGAGACTATAACAATCACCAATCTTTTTAAATACCTGTACCGTAGTCCTACCATAGAGAATGATTACTCATGGCTGTGGTAACCGTCTGTGGTATGCAGCGTTAAGTTCCAAGGTAAGATTCTCGAGATGGAGTTGAATCTTGATTCAGAAGAGTTGATCCTGGCAAAGGTCGCCACTTGTGAGGCTATACTTCAGCCCTGTAACAACTTCGGAACAGTATTACCCAGGCTGGCTGCCTCCTCAGGAAAATTAAGTTGAATAGAAAAAGAAATATAAAGACAAACATAAAACAACTTATTATGTAAAAAATAAAAAATGTAAGAACACTTCTTTTATGAAATATTAATCCTACATTAAAGAAAATGAAAAATGAAGAATATAAAAATGATAACTGAATTCAACTCTAATGTAGATAGGGGTGTCTCGGTGTTGGTGACACTGTTGTTGAAATCGTACCGTTGCTGAAGATAGGGGGGGGTCGCAGTGTTGGGTTACGACCCACTGGCTAGTTCTCACAGTAATAGAGCCCGAGTAGTAACCCTATGACAGGAAAAGCAGTTCTTTACCGCTGCAATAATGTGGGGCTACGTCATGCAATTTCATACAGGTGCACAGTAGTTCAATACAAAATGGGGACGTCCTCCAGGACGATAGTCCTTCTCCTGTTTTTCTTTTCTCGTTGATTGACAGGTGACCCTCACTGTCATCCACGCTGACAAGATAGACAGGTTTACCCACTGCTTCAATAATCACTCTTCCATGCAGTGTACAATTAACTCAAAAGACGTGGTATTATTACAACAGTCCAACCTAGAGCAAGACTGAAAGGACTAAGTTTATTATTGGTTCCAAAAGTGAAGCTTTTTAACCAATAAATCCACTAGAATACAAGCAGAGGTATGTATTTTCTTACAGTATGGTTGGGAGCTCGAGTCGAGTGATTTACCGATTGACCAGAGCCCCATACGTCCCCTTTCTAGTGGGGGGAAGAGGAAGGGGAGGGGATAGCGGGAGCTAGACTGACCCTACGTTTAACAAGCAGCAGCAATCAAACTATCACTTTAGGGTGGGGGGGGGAGAAAAGGCGGGAAAACGGGAGCGTGACTTACACTACCTTAACTAGTAGCCGTATTTGAAACTATTGTTACTAATACGCTACTCCTATCTTTTTCTTTATAATATTAATTTAAAACTAATACAGTTTAAACATAAAAATAAAGAAACAGTATGGAATCTCATCAAATTAACTGAGACAAACGGATTGCACCTATATGCACGCAAGAACTTCTTGCCCAAACATACAACAAGAACTTACGGAAGAACATAACTTAAAAAAAAATACTGTCCACAGTTGTCCATGAAATTGCATATATACAATTCCATTAATGCAAACCCATGCATATAATAACTTTTACATATAACAGACATTCTACAAAGGCTCAATACACTTGAACATAAAATTAACAAAAGTTATGTCAGTTAAAATCCCATCCATCCGCATTAAAAAAGAAAAAAAACAAAACCTAACATCATAATCTTACTAAACATCTACATATGTATCCCTAACAATACAGCTTTAACATATACCAACATACGAAAAAAAAAACTAAACCGTCTAGATATGTCTGTATACCATACAACTAAAACTTAACATCAAGACCTTAGCATTGACACCAAACCGGTATCAGTACAGACCAGAATTTAAATAAACTTTAAAAAAGAACGAGTCATACAAATAAAGTATTACATAACGTCCTGACCCATGACAAAGGGCTCAATACATAGAAAAGGGATATATATATATATACAAACCCACACCCACACACACACACACACACACCCACACACACACCACACACCCACACACACACACCCACACACACACGTACACACAAAAAGTTTCACAAACACCACATTAATCAGATGCACTGTATGCACATAGCAAAACGTATCTAAGTATAAATCATCGTGCAAAAACTCAGGCACGTTAACATAACATCAAACTAAAACACACTTCATGTCGCAAATAACTTACAATTCTCTACCAAAGAATCGGGTCAACAAGACGATACACATCAAATTATACATGAAAAAATCTGCTTAAATTATACCTACATTCTGAAAAGTGTGTATCTAACATAATGAGTACCCTTGAGCTCTACATCACACTTGGGCTGCCAAAAAGTCTCAATGAAAACCCGGAAACCCTTTTCAAACCCACATTTCACAGCACTCTCACGACCCCCCCCAAAGGAGGCGAGCCCGTTGTGACCCACTGACTCCCCTCCAACCTATGAAAAACCCCTTCACTCATCATTATCAATCACAGATTTACGAGAATCCCTAACGTTAAGCATTCTAACCCCTCCTGATAAAGCCTGATCCCACTCCTCCCATACAAATCTCTGTTACGACACATCGTACTGATAGACAAACCGTTACCGGCAAGAACCTTTCTCTCCCCTCACTATCCCCACTCCCCCTCAACACCCACGACATTATAAATATAACTACCATGATATAATCTAAAGCTCCTTATGACACCCTCGTCTAACCCACGCCGTATCTAGACTTAAAGCACGCAGACCCGACACCCAACGGCCCCCCACCCCCCCCCCTCCCCACCCCCCCCCCCCCCCCCCCCCCCCCCCCCCCCCCCCCCCCCCCCCCCCCCCCCCCCCCCCCCCCCGCCCCCCCCCCCCCCCCCCCCCCCCCCCCCCCCCCCCTGTACCACCCTACTTAACCAGCACCTAACCTCCTCTAGCCCTTCCAAAAGTAAACTACATGGAACGCCAGTCTCATCCCCTCCACAGATACCACACCCCTCACCCTCACAACCTTTCTGTTTCGTAGTACTCACCAGACGGCAGGATCCCATGCAGGAAAGAAACATCACCACACAGCGCCCCGAGGGGTTTAACTTCATTTACATAAACTCTAAACCAAATACTCTCCCATGCATACATGGGGATCAAACCCTCAACTGGCTAACACACCTATACAATTAACCTACACAAAACCCTTATAACGAACCCATTCTCAGTTCCTTAAACCAACATCACAGCCCTCAAAAAACGATTTCCGCATTCCCTCAACTCCATTCCTCGATACCACACACCCAAGCCTGTCGAGTATCATTCCCAATGCCCCCGCTTCACACCCACACGCAACACTTCCCATTTAATAAACCACATTTAGCCCTTCCGTCTCAAATCCCATCAACGCACCAACCCACCCTGACTACAGGTAACATTTACAACTTCCTCCGTAAACCATCACAACGTGAACCCCACAAAAATTTGTAACAACCCTCTAGAATTCCCGTAATCGCTGTCCCTGTAATTGAGAAACACAGCTGCAACATGCCAAATCATACTATACAAATAAAATGTTTTACGACTACACTCGCTGTTATAAGAGTTAGGTGCGGGGTCCTCAGAACACCTAGAACGCCTACCACGAACGATCCTTTCCAATAACCTATCCGAGTTTTCTTTCCTCCCGCGCCGCAGCCATGTCCAAATCCTTATAAATAAAACCACAAACCTTTAAAGACATCGCCCATACTTTAACCACATTATGATCTCCCCCCCACACCCCCCACCCAACATGAACCTAACCCCATGCACCTTGACTTCGCAACTATTTACCTGCATACTCTTGGCACTTCCAATAACTGCACAAGCCTCGTCCAACCTCCCATGGCATCCCTTCACGAATGAGCACAGTGGTGTCGTCAACGTATCAATTAAAACCCGCCAGGCCCTCCCACCCCCACACATCCCTCACTGGCGTAACAATAAGCTGCGGTCTACCATTCTATAAAAGGGGTCCTGGAAACACGCAAACAATATGTGGGCCATGGGGCATCTTCTTTCTAATGGCCTCTACCCATTGCAATATCCCTCCCCATACACTCCATTAATCGATCCTCATTTTCGCCCCCTTGTAAGCGTATTGGTACCGGCACGCTCGACTGAATTTACCTGGGCCCCAAAACGGGCGCTGTCTCCAAGGATTGAAGGAGCGGGACCTGAGCAAAGGCTCTGGGGGAGAGGCGAGCGCCCGAGGAGTGCGCAGCGTGCGGGGTGCGGGGCGCGTAGGAGTCTGGGCGCCGTGGCCTAAGGGTGGCCGCACACGCGCGCGGGGGAGATTTTCATCACACTCGGAGCCGAGGGGTCGGAATCTGGCACGGTCGTCCCTAGATCTGAAAGGACCTCATGGAGCAATGGCAAAAATGACTGACAAAGAGGCGGTGGTCTGGGGCAGGAGTAAGCTCTTCATGAGCCGTAGGGCGAATTCATCGACCTTCCTGGCAACCCAAACTGAGATTTTGACACGACCCTCCCCACAACACAATAGAACCTATTCCCTAAAATTTTTGGGCCGAACACCTTATAGTCTGCACACAGCAGGTTGATATGGCTCGGTACTATACTCCCGAAGGGTTGGGCTGCCCCTTGGACCTTCGGGACCAACACTACAACTGCTGTTTTAGCCTGCTTCTCCCCCAACGTACCCTTCTCCTTCATACGATTAAATAACATAACCATAAATCCCCTTATTAACCGTCCAATGTTGTAATTATAAAATTCTACTGGAGACCGTCAATACCGCGCTTTCCCTTCCTCATTCCCCATAACGCATCTCTATTCTCCCTGCCGTAAGAGTCTCCACCTAAACCTATCTATCCACCTATTTCCTAAATTACTGTCACATACGTACACACCTTGTCCAACGCCACTCACCCACCCACCCCACTGATTCCAGTACTTCTCGCACCAATCCTCCGCAACGCACACATCCCCTTCGTAGGTTCGTACTCCTGCCCTGCTCTAATAATCCAACCATCTCCGATACCTCTTAAACATGGGATAGCTGTCATCCGCCTGCCTTGCTTTTGATGCCGCAAAACACACGCTGACCGCTTGTCGCCCCAAAGCACCTCTTCCACCCCTGCCCTGCACCTACTGCTTGAAACCTTTCATTTTGACCAACACCCTCAACCTCCCTTTATTTCAGCTATTCATCCATTAGGAAAATTATTCCCACCTACCCCCCCGCCCCATAGCAACCTCTTAACCCTATCCTCAAAATAGTACCCAGTCCATATTTTAAATTATTAAATACGTTTTTTCCTTCTCTCACATAAAACTTTCTAATCTTTCCTTTGCAAACACAATCCCACCATGTCACCATGTCATCCACTCCCTGTTCTGCCACACTAAGCTCCCTCCATAGGACTGAAAACCCCTCACACCCCTCCTCATCACCCAAATACACTTATTATTTTAATTTTTCAATAACTCTATATATGTCTGCGAGCGTCCCTCCCACCCAACCTCCCACCACCACTGCCCTATGATCTGACATTGTAGCCCCACAGTACTGAAAGATTTCACATCCACTCCCTGAGAAAGGGTACACTCTATCTAGCTCGCAGGCATATCCACTCCTAACAAACGATATTCAGTCTCCCACACCGCCCCCCCACCGAAGGCATCACGTAACCTAACATCCCTTAATAAATCCCTAAGAGCCACAGACATATTCCCATCCCCTTTTGGGTCCACATCAAGCCACCCTGAATACACATTTCCAATCCCCACCAACAAATGCTACCTCTGGCAGTGCACTTAAGAAAAACACAAGACCTCACACACAAAATCATTCTTACCTTGATGGTTATTTCTGCCGGCGCAATACACACTCACTAAAAGACACAATGCTTACCCATCACCACCCATCCACTCGAAACCCCCACCCTCCCCCTCCTCCCTCGCTTCTCAGCAAAACAAACGGGCTCGTCCTCCCTTATAAAATTCCCACACCACCGTTTTAGACGGGGAGATGGCAGGGTAACTACTCGAAATCCCTGCCACCTTCAACACCCAAGCCCTCTTTAAAATTGTGCTCCTGCAGGAACCAACATCCACTCTAGATTTGTTCAGAAATTACGAAACCAATCTCTCTTCATACCGCTACATAACCCATTAACTTTACGACCATACACCTAAGGCCTATTAAAGTTTCCACCCCTGCTTCCTCACATCACTCATTACAACTCCAAGCTTGAATTTAAGTTTGACACCTTCAGAGTGCTCTCTTTCTTCCCCCTTCTTCGGTGGCCTCCTACATGGCTACCACCCCTACAACCAATACCTTCACACCTTCACCTCAGTCCTGTTTCTCAGGCTTTGTGCAGGCCGTAAGGACGTCAACAAATCTGGCGTAGCCGCCTCTTTCCTCGTGCCTTCATGTTACACATACTGATCAGATGTTGCCTCTCGATGAACCTCCACCACTACCTGAGAATGGTTTTAATGATTCAACGGATGACTCCAACCACCATCACGTCCCAAATTACATGTCCTCCGACTTTCTGGAAGCGACGGCTACTCCGATGACACCACGCCCAGATGTAACGTCCTTCTCTGGTGGTGAACAAAGTCTTCAACACCCACCAATCCTTCCTCAATCTCGAGAACCATCTCTGTATTGCTGCACCTCCGTTATCCACAGGAGACAATACCTGACAGGCAGCTGGGGAGGGACTGCCAACTCACCACAGTCCTGTGTGCCCGATCCACTATCTCGCTCCAACAAAACACCACGCCCTCCATCAGATGTTTGTTTTTCACCCTTCCACCTTTGAAGCAGGGGCTGCGACATCCACTCACAGGTCCAGGCACACGTCTTCGCTTGTCACAGGTCGCCGCTATGAGGGAATCAACTACCACATAGGCGGCCATGTACTTCGTTGCCCTGGGTACATTTACCATAACCTGCGTCCTGAAATCTTGTAGATAAACATATGACGGTATTTGGTGCCTCAACGGCCTTTTGATGTTGAAAGAACCCTCTGGATAACCACATAGCCCCTGCCGGTCCCCACGTACACACACACAACACACACACACACACACACAATCTCGTCCCATATGTCTCAAAACTTTCCTGAGATCTATCCGCCTCGTCCGCCCTCAAAGGAACGTTGCGTAACTTGATCCACGTATAATGCCGTGAAACATTCAATCATCCTTACACTGACAGCTGGTGTGACTCTAAGACTTACGTCCTGAAACCTGGTGACTAACGTTCAAAAACCGTAGCTGATAGCAGTTTGACGAATATTCTTTGGCTTCCGTTTAATGCTACACCATAAAAGTCACTATCTTGTACGCCATATGTCTCCCGGATGATCTTTGGCAATAAGACTTGCGCAGAACTAGGCGTTATCGTTCCTTGAAGTAGCTCAATGCCTACAGTATTTATCCTGCGTCTCACCGTCTCTTGACACTCACAGTGCACCTATTTTGTTAACAGAGGCGTGACAGCAACCACTCACACCGCGCAGCCAGGTAACTGACAAGGAGCTCGCCTACAAACAGCAGAGGGGTGCAGAGCACAACCGCACTCTACCGTGGTCAGGCAGCGAATATTGCTACTCCTATCTATTGAACTTTTTCCTCACAATATTATATATATATATATATATATATATATAAATATATATATATATATATATATATATATATATATATATATATATATATATATTATACACATCACCTTTACCACTCAGCCACTAATCCTACAAAAGCCAAGCACACAGCACAGCACAGCTATGTCTTTTTACCTTGGTCCGAGGACCAAGGGTGTGCGTGTGTGTGCATATAATTTCTCGAAAATATTGTATTTTTAAAGTATTTCTGCTTGCATGACTCTGTGTATGAGGCATGAAATCCAGATTTAATAATCGTTACATTACTACTCTTACTACTGTTGACCACAACATCGTCGGCTCTATCGCTGACATCTTTGACCTCTCTCACTTCCGACCTGTTTATTATCCATTATCCATGTTTCCTAGAATCTTTGCTTCATCATTTCTGAACACTCCTGAAAGGCACAAGTAGTGAGAGGAAGCTTTCTCTAAGCAAAACTTTTTCAAGTCATGACTTGAATAAAAATCAACTTTGATTTTATTTTTGCATAAGTGTCCTCGTTCACACTTCTGTTGGTGCTGTGTGTCCTCAAGCTATTTGTAATATGTAATTTTTACATCTTTCTCATCAAGTACACGTCTAGGATTTTCGTTATATGAATTGTTTTTTTTTTTTTTTGTTATTTCAACTATCACAACCCACACCAATAGCTTTTGATCAAGGGTTCACAATATCGTCATGCTGAGGTTTGTCTCCGTCTTCATGTCTTTGCAATACACTGAAGGGTCCTGTTGTGCAGCGAAAACGTTTTCAAAGGAAGATACCCAGGTGTTGCACAAATGCCTCCTTCACCCATGTCAGTAAGTTTATTATTAACGCAATTACAAACACACTGTGAGGCTGTCCTGATTTATATGACAGTTTACAAGGTTAGAACAATAGTTTTGTTTTCCTACTTCCTTCTTGCAGGATGCTTTGCCTGTTATATTCCACTAGGGTTAAGATTCACTCATTTTTTAACATTCCAGCCGTCTCCCACTATTACTGTTTCAGGTAATCAAGGCCTGTAATCTGGCCGTAATGAGAGCATGGAGCGAAAATAAACAAAGCAGTAGATTTTTAATTATATTTTCCTTCACCGAATACGATAGTATATATTTACATATACACTATGTACAAAACTTTGGAAAATAATAATATTACAGTGATCAAGAGGCAAGGACAACAGGCAGAGACAGAGACCACAGCTTTCAACCAGCAACTGGATGAATCTGGCAAGAGTGAATCGCGAGTGCTACCACATCAACTCCGCAATTGTCAGACCCACAATATGACTGGCTGAACCAAAGTACTGATTTAACGATGGGGCCCCCTGTATCGTTAAACCCTTAGCACCTGGTTCGCTGGTTGGGAGGCAACTTATATGAGAGTGTGTACATACGCCGAATAAATGTAACGTACTCTTTGCATGCCACACAAACCGAAGTAGAATGAGCAAAAAAAATTAAACACATTCAGGCAATATAATAACAACGGCTCTCCAAACTGCAACCTTCACATTCCACCTTTTTTACTGCAGGAACTGTACTTCCTATCTGAATGATTTAAGTCTGAGTCCCTTCATATATGTTACCTTGCTCACACTCCAACAGCCCATTAAGCCATGAAACCCTCTGGTCTGCTAGGTGTGCTGTTGGAGTGTGAACAAGGTAACTTCAGTGTAGCGATGAGGACGTTAGCAAGAATACTACCACATGTATAACACTTAGGAATCTTTAGTGCTAAAACATTTCTGCACTAAAGATCCCCAAATGTTGCACAGGTGTCTTACGCATCAACCTATCGGTATGACATCTTATCAGTAATACGGTACCACTATAGACTCAGGAGGTATAGCAGCTTAAGTAAGTGGTCAGTCGTCAGTGTTCAGTGGTCAGTGTCAGTGTTCAGTGGTCAGTCGTCACGTGAGGTCACAGACCCTGAGCTGCTTGGGGATTAGCGTGGACGGTTACAAAGCATGGCTTGCTTCTACAGTGTTTTAAAAGCTGAGGTTGGAGAGTTGAAGGAGGAGGTCTTGCTTCTCCAGGAGGAGATTAGGAGGCTGAAGGTCCACCTCAATGGGCCTGGGAGAGAGTGTGAGGTGGTTGGAGATGTGGGGAATGAGGCTTCTAGCAGTGAGGTGCAGTCTGTCTCTCACTGTGAGGAGGCTGTTGGTGGGGTGGTAGCAAGGCTACCAGCAGTGAGGTGCAGCCCAGCACCTGCTACAAGTGGCGAGTTGTTCACAGTAATGGGAGGCGCATCAGAGTAAGGAAAGTTAAAAGGGGCAGATTGAGGTGGAAATCGCTTCTCTTTGGTT
>NW_026473152.1:0-10737 GCF_026875155.1 Cherax quadricarinatus | reverse complement strand
ATATAAAATAAATTTTAAAATATAATAACCGGGGAAAAAATCCGGGGGAGGACTAGTCCCAAATCTGAACACGAAAATTATTCCCTACGAAAGCAGAAGACTCGGCAGGCGATGCAACATCTCCCCAATGAAAAGCAGGGGCGCCACGAGCATGCTATAACACATGAAGTGTCAGGGGCCCAAGACCGTTCACCTGCCTCCCAGCATACATAAGGGAAATTACCAATAGACCCCTGGCTGTCTTCAAGGAGCTGGACAGACACCTGAAGTCAATACCTGACCAGCCGGGCTGTGGTTCGTACGTTGGTTTACATGCGGCCAGCATTATTATAATCAAAAAGAAGCGCTAAACCACAAGGGTTATACAGCGCTGCAGGGCAGGAAGGAAGTGAGGGTATCCGGTGGCAAAAGGGAGATAGACGAGTAATAGGTTACGGAGAACAGCGGGGCAGTGGATGGTGAAAGGGTAGAGGGCAGCAAGAGATTGAGGTAGATAAGGCTGAGGGGAGTGCGAAAGGTATCATCATCAGAGTTTGTGGAGTAAATCAGTCGTTGTCAAGAAGTCAATCAGAGTCAGGATTAAAGGAGGGTCCATCAGCAAGAAGGGAAGGTAAAGAGAGAGTAGTAGAGCGGAGACGACGTTGGAGGTAAATTCTGCGTGCTCGTTGATAGAGAGGGCAGTCTAACAGAATGTGGCTAATCGATACCGGAACTTGACAATTCTCACACAGAGGAATAGGGTGCCTCTCCATGAGATACGGCCAGCAGTAACAGCCTGGTTAATCAGGCCCTGATCCACCACGAGGCCTGGTCATGGACCGGGCCGCGGGGGCGTTGGTACCCGAAACTCCCTTAAATTTAAGCTGAACTAAGATAGGTAAAATAAGATATATTAAGGTAATTTTATGCAAGGTTTGGTAAAGCAAATTTAGATTGAGGCAAAATGAAAATAAAAAAAATACGTTAATTCACAAAATACTTATCAAATTCTAAGACACCTTTTATCGAATTTTTTTTTTAATAGTTAATCTGGTTTGACTCAGGTTATGAAACATAATAGATTATAATAATGTTTCCATTATTTTTTCCAGGAGACATAATTTTAAGTGTAGTCTGATATAAATGTTGAAACTCAGACATATACACAAGGTGTAGGGGTGAGAGAGACGTTGCCCAGTGACACTAGTGTACTGTCTCGCAGAACTGCCCTCATAACTGCGTTGACGGACGCCAAGACACAGCTCCTCACCCCGCGTGTGCTGGGATCAAGTATGTCCGCCTGGCACAAACGTTCACAGAAGAGGTACCAAAGCAAGCAAGCAAGCAAGCAAGCAAGCAAGCAGCAGCAATAACATAAAAGAAAGAGTTCCAGCAATGATACTCTAATCCCGAAAACAAACGCTTACTATATATACACGCACTGAGATACACCACTATTATATACACATCTCAGTGTATATACAATGAGATGCAAGGTGTATAAACACACAGATATAAACACAGTTCAGTGTACATAACGTTGAATAGAAAATAAGGTGTGATGCGCCCTCATTCTGCGGTGAAGAACAATCAACACTCAAGTATCTACTTCATAAAACTTAATGTGGTTCAACACGCTGATCATGTGTCATACATGTAAGACTGGTGGTTCAACACGCTGATCATGTGTCATACAGGTAAGACTGGTGGTTCAACACGCTGATCATGTGTCATACATGTAAGACTGGTGGTTCAACACGCTGATCATGTGTCATACAGGTAAGACTGGTGGTTCAACACGCTGATCATGTGTCATACAGGTAAGACTGGTGGTTCAACACGCTGATCATGTGTCATACAGGTAAGACTGATGGTTCAACACGCTGATCATGTGTCATACAGGTAAGACTGGTGGTTCAACACGCTGATCATGTGTCATACAGGTAAGACTGGTGGTTCAACACGTTGATCATGTGTCATACAGGTAAGACTGATGGTTCAACACGCTGATCATGTGTCATACAGGCAAGACTGGTGGTTCAACACGTTGATCATGTGTCATACAGGTAAGACTGGTGGTTCAACACGCTGATCATGTGTCATACAGGTAAGACTGGTGGTTCAACACGCTGATCATGTGTCATACATGTAAGACTGGTGGTTCAACACGCTGATCATGTGTCATACATGTAAGACTGGTGGTTCAACACGTTGATCATGTGTCATACAGGTAAGACTGATGGTTCAACACGTTGATCATGTGTCATACAGGTAAGACTGGTGGTTCAACACGTTGATCATGTGTCCATACAGGTAAGACTGATGGTTTCAACACGCTGATCATGTGTCATACAGGTAAGACTGGTGGTTCAACACGTTGATCATGTGTCATACAGGTAAGACTGATGGTTCAACACGCTGATAATGTGTCATACAGGTAAGACTGGTGGTTCAACACGTTGATCATGTGTCATACAGGTAAGACTGATGGTTCAACATGTTGATCATGTGTCATACAGGTAAGACTGGTGGTTCAACACGTTGATCATGTGTCATACAGGTAAGACTGATGGTTCAACACGCTGATCATGTGTCATACAGGTAAGACTGGTGGTTCAACACGCTGATCATGTGTCATACAGGTAATTATTATTATTATTATAATCAAAAAGAAGCGCTAAGCCACAAGGGCTATACAGCGCTGCAGGGTAGGGAAGGAAGCAAGGGAATTGGATGGCAGAAGGGAGGGGGGATGATCAGCAGGTTACAGAAAACAGCGGGGCAGGGGATAGTACGGGGGTAGAGGGTAGCAAGAGATACAAGTAGAAAGGGCTGAACGTATCAAAATTTGTGGAGTAAGTCAAATCGTTGTCAAAAAGTCAATGAGAGAGTCCGGATGAAAGGTGGGCCCATCAGCGGAAGGGAAGGTAAAGAGAGAGAGCGGGGCGAAGACGAACAGAGGAAAAATTCTGCTGCTGTTGATAAAGGGGCAGTCAACAAAATGTGGCTGTGATAATGGAGTTTGGCAATTCTCCAGGAGGAGCAAGCGCCTTCCATGAGTATCCTGAGTAAACAGTAGGGCCCAATGCAAGAGGGGAGAGATTGTTCCCAACCCGACCTGGTGATAAGAAGGGCCCATAAACCTAACTCGGTTTAATGACGAGTTTTTGCCGGCAAGAACCAACGTTGTTCCCAAAGGGGTGTGAAGGGGGGAAATATTCAGAAAAATAGTCGTACTGGAATACCCTATAAGAAACGGGTTGGTCATGTAGCTGCCCGCGCAGCATGTCTGCCTGTTCATTGCCCTGTAGTAAAATCCCCAGGGACCCAAAAAAAACAATATCTTTATGTTTAGAAAAGATCGGGTCCCAAAATTGGATCGGAGCAAAGGGGTGGGGTTATAAAATTTTTGTATAGTGAAAAGCACTAAGGGAGTTGAGACAACCACAAATGATGACAAGGCATGATCAATAGGGAAAAGTCTGAAGGATGGCATATAATCGCAGAAAAAAATACTAGTAAAAAAGTAAATCCCCTTGTACGCGCTGTCCGGAAACTGTAAATTCCTACCCCGTAAAGACTTAAGCCACTGTTACACAGCAAGGGGCATGAAATGGGTGAAAGTGGTCAAAAAAAAGAGAGGGGAAAGCGACCGTAACAGTTGGGCTTTCGAGAAGGAGGGGAAAAAAGAACGGGCTCGAACAGGGGAACTTCCCAGGGGGGTAGGGAAAAGTGTGAGCTACATTACATAGAAAGGTGGTGTTGAAAAAAAACAAGGCGAATGAAGGCGAAGAGAAGGGCGGAGTAAGCAGGGGCGGCGAACAAAAAAAGAATGTTAATATCGTGACCATTTAAAATGGAGGATTGGGGAGTCGGAGCGTACATAGTAGGCAGGCAAGGGGCATCAGGGCGATGGGGAAAAAGGATGGAACTTTCGTTTCTGCATGAGGTTTCGACGGGGAAGCGAAAAGCACCAAGGCATAAACGTAACCCTTTTGGGAAATGAAGGGGGTTAAAGGGGTAGAGGAGTAGCAGGAGATGCCGTGAATATCTGTCCCCATAATCAAGTTTCGATAAAAAAAAGGGGGGAATGTGGGTGAAGGGGGGTTCGACGATCACTCCCCCAAAAGATAGCATTTTTTAAGAAGGTTCAGCCGGCTGTGAAAAATTGCCTTCAGAGAGTAATGTGATTTTCCCAGGTAACCAAACGAAAAAGAGGAGGCCAGAAATTGGACTGTATCACTTTTGGATGTGGCATAGGGGTACAAAGGTGCAGAGATGAAGGGCTAGTAAAAAGTGTTTGGTGGGTTTTAGTGCGGGAAAAATTTAAACCCATGTGGGGGGCCCCAATTGGAAACACGGCGACTGCATGCGGGAGAGAAACTGTAAGGGGTGACGCAGGCCTGCACAGGCTAGCAAAGTCAAAATAGATGATGACCAAATTTTTGAGGGAAGACTAGAGGCCAAATCTTAATAGAAAGGAAAAAAAGTTTGGGTTTCAAACACATCCTGGGGGACACCTTAGTTTGGGGAAAAAAGTCCGGGGAGGCCATTTTTAACCAACCCCAGGAAAAGCCTGTAGTTAAAAATTTCTTAAGGAAAGGATGGAGTTGTCAAAGGCCCTAAGGATGGGCTTGGGCTAAAATTTTACCCCCAAAGTTGTGTCAATCCCTTCTCAAGATCAAAAATTTTGGCAATAATGATGGTTTTTGAAAAGGGCATTACGAACATAGTATCAAGCGAGTGGGGGGTCTTTTTTAGAAGTCCCTTACGAAACCCTATTGACAGTGAGGACTTTGTTGTCCTAAATCCCACCTAAATCTATTTATAGCTTCCTTACTTTGCAAATCATGGTAAGAGCAAGGGGACGATAGTGGGAGGTTTTCAGCCCCGTAGTGCCTGGTTTGGGGAAAGGGAAACAATGGGGGATTTCCAAGCTGTAAAAGACTCCTTGTGCCCAAAATAAATTGTAAAGGCGTATAGGACGCAAGGGCGACGATGTAAATGTTGTGCTACAATATAAAATGTCGTGGCCCATGCGATACGCAAGGATTGCCCCATTCTTGAAGTGAAAAGGCACTTTTACTGTTTCTTCTTGAGAGAAGAAAACCCAAAGGGTGTAATTCGGGCAGACTTTGGGGAAAAGAAATGAGGGGCATGATGGAGTCCCTAAAAATAACCAAAATGTTTGCCAATTTTCATTGGAAAACATCTAGGGGTTTGCTTTCAAACCGAAACCCGAAAAAAGGACCCGGGTCAGGAAATATTTCCACTCATTTTTCGACTTTTTTCCAGATGACTCATAGGGGGAAGCAGAGGGATGGTGGAGACATAATCCGCCAGAATGCGTTACGTCAGGATGACACGGGGCGATCGCACGTTCTTTTTTAAATCAAGGAGTCGTTTTTGGGGTTTTCTATTGTACCCGGTACCTGCCCATCAGGCGTTTCAAACGTACTGCACGAGCCAAGCGGAGCCCCCAACCCCTTTTCTGAGAATGCCTGCCGATTTTGGGGGTTAGAATGAGAAGGCGGTGAAAACGGGGATGAGAAAGGTGTAAAAGTCTTCGATGGAGGACGAAAAAGGGGAACCTTTTAAAAAAGTAGGTGGAGTAAATTCCAATTTCCGTTAAATTCCCAGCGTGGGGTGCAAAAAGAGGGGGAATATAAAGGGAAAAAGTAAGAATTAGGGGGAAATGATCATGTCTGTAAGCGGGGAACAGCCAAAGTAAAGTTTGCGGCGGAGGAGAGCAAACTGAGAGATCGATGCAAAGAGAGTAGGTTTCCGAGGATCAAAAGGGGTTTTGGAGTACCTGTTTTTAAAACATGGGGGGGGGGGGGCAAAAAAAAGCCTCTAACTGAATTCCAGGGAATACAGTAGCCCCTCCCCAAGGAAATGGGGGCTTTAAAATCACCAAGAAACAAAATTTGGGTGGGGGTAATGACGAAACAAGGAAGGCAAAACCCGGGAAATTGATAATGCCCGGAAGGGGGGAGTATAAAGAAAAGAGCGTTCCCCCTATTAATGGATGGGCTGTGTGTAATGCAGCGAAGTATGAACAAATAGCGGTGGTACGGGGAAAATTTATGCGGAAAGAAGGGCATTTATTAAAGGTCCATCAGGGAAAAAGGATCTGAAAAATACAAAAAAATTTTTAAACCTGAGATTAAATAACGCAGAGTGTAATTTTTGGTTCCGTAAGCAAACACCAACAGGGGCAAAAATGGGAAGTAACTCTGAAGCTCCCCCATTCCCCCGGGCCCCGTAATTCCCCTGTAAAAAGGCATGAATGGCAATGTAAAGATACTTGAAAACGCAGGTAAGGGTTTTGGACTAGGAGGGGTTAAAAAATCAATTTCGGAGGCGTGGAAATGTTCAAAAACGCGAAGGAAGGTGCGTGTGAAGAAAGGGTTGCGCAATGGGCAGAGGAGGAGAAAGACGGGAAGGTGGATCATGCCCTTTATGGTTTGGCTCTGAATTTATTTAAGATTGCTTAAGGTTTCAAAATTCAAAATGTTGTAGGGGACAATTTTTGGAAAGGTAGGGGGGGAAAGTAAAATTGGAATGTATTGGGGCTGTACCAAGGGAGGGGGGGCGAAAGGGGGGGGAAGGAGAACGGGCAGGGGACAGAAAGACAGGAACCCCGGGGGTAGAAGAGGAAAAATTGGGAGGGAACAGGGGGGAAGGTACATACGAGGGGGAGGGGGGAACCCCTGCACTTGTAACTGAGCGGAGAGGGAAGAATAGGGCGAGACGGGGGGTAAAATGAGGAGGTGGAGTGGTAGGGGGTGTTCCCGGGGCCTTTTTTTTACTTTTGGAAATAGGGGGCTTGGGAAAGGGGTCGACGAGGGGTTTTTCGATACTAGGTTGTAAGAGAGACTCGAAGAAAAGGGGATTAGACTGAGGCGTTGAAGTAGGGAGTTGGCCAGGAAGCAAAAGGTTTGACAGGAGTGATTATGGGAGAGGTAAACCCCAGGGTGGGTGGGAAAGATGGGTACCAGAAGTGGGGGCGTTTTGAAAACCCCGGGGAAAAGAAAAAGTGGGAGTCTCCCTTGGAGGGGAGATGAGAAACTGATGGCATAAGGGGGACCTTCTTCTCTTGGGGTAACGGATTTCCCCTCGTTTAAAACGACAACGGCGAGATCGAAGGGTGGGCCCCATGACAGTTAAGGGAGGGAAGGGGTTGCAAACGTATTGAATGGGCATCGGGACCACAGAGGGCATTCGGCGTAAACTGCAAAATTTTGTGGGTGGCCAAATCGCCGCTTTTTTCATGTTTTTGGTTGGGATCACCTTTTGCTTGTAACCGATTTCCCGCTATAAAACTGAGGGTGGGATTTTCGGGTGTCAAAGTTAAACGAGCCCCTTTTCTGGGTATGTCTCCCCCCAGGGCAGAAGAAGAAGGTCTACCTTGAGGTTGGGGGGATCTTGGAGTTCCCCGCTGTTCTAGAAAGTCGGTGCCACATGTCTGGAAATTTTGTTGAATAAAAGGATGGGGCGAAAAAGGGACCCTACAAAATTGAGGGGAAAGGTTTTTCAAGGGTGACAGGAAAAAGTATCTATTGGGAAAGCGAAGGCTCACACCTGGGTAGCATTTGTACGGTAATGAGGCCCTACCGTCTTAAGAGATGAAAAGAATATTTTACCAAATGGGTGGAGTGCCTTTCCCAAAACTTGGTCAAAGTAGGGAGTGAGGAAGTTGGTCGTAAGTAAAAATTTATCCACTGTTCAGTCTGAAATGAGCGTGGAAAGGTAGTGAAGGACGTGTCGTCTTTTGAGAAGAAGAGAAAATGAAAGGGGGGAGTATCATCAGAGGTAATTGTCGTTTACGTTTAGGGTGGGCCAAGGGGTTTGGTCCGACGGGAAGGGTGGGGATTTGAAAATTCCGACCTTTTAGGGAGAGGCCGGGGGCAAGTCGAGGAGGCAAGGGCTGGTAAATCGAAGGACAGTCGGGGGGCCCCAGTACCCGAAGCAGGTGAGGAAACAGCCCGGAATAGAAGAGGCATGAGGAAGGGAAGAGTGGTCCAAAGACGAGGGGGGTCGAACGGGGTGCGGTATAAGAAGGGCCCGGGGGGGGACCGGTTCATGGACCCGGGGTGCCCTGGTTTGGTTTCTTCTTCTTTTTGTTTTTAAGAAAAAAAAGAAAAAAGAAAAAAAAAATAAAAATAAAAAAAAGAAAAAAAAGGGGGGGGGCCCGGGGGGGGGGTAGTTCCTAGGGGAATGAAAGGGCCCAAAAATCTCCCTCCGCCCCGGGATCGCACCGTATTAGCGCGATTCGCATGGGGAACCCCTGCCATACCCACCCCTTTATGCCAGTAAACCAGCAACTGGGATTAGAACCTCACATTTGCCCAGCTACCTGGTGGACAAAAGAAAAGGGCGGCGGATTGCCACAAAACATACCTCCTTCACCACCACCCCGGAAACCGAAAGGTGGCTTCCAGAGAACCCGTCGCCCAAAAAAAACAACCCCCAAAACTCTCCGGGGGTACCGGAGAGGGATGGGAAAATCCCCCAGGCAATCCTTCCCCGGCAAAAACGCCCCCCCCAAGAAAAAACCCCAACGGAAGGGGACGACCCGGTGTCCTTTCCCCCACCCAGGAATAGCGTGCCCGTGGGAGAAATCCCAAAGGAAAAAAAGGAAGGGGAAAGGGGGATGGGGAGGGTCAAAGGGAAGTTGATGGGGTTTACACCCTGTCATGGTCATACAGGTAAGGGCTGGGGGTTAACACGCTGATCATGTTCAAAGGGAAGCTGGTGGTTCAAACGTGTCAAGTGTCATACAGGTAAGAAGGTGGTTCAAAAACGCTGATCGTGTCAAAGGTAAGACTGGTGGTTTTAAAAAGTGTTTGTGTTACAGGGAAGAGGTGGTTCAACACTTTATCATGTGTCATACAGGAAACTGGTGGTTCAACACGTTGATCGTGTGTCATACAGGTAAGACTGGTGGTTCAACACGCTGATCATGTGTCATACAGGTAAGACTGGTGGTTCAACACGCTGATCATGTGTCATACAGGTAAGACTTGTCAATACCTGGGTTTCTAACACACAACTCTCACATCAACAATACTAACACCGCTTCAAACAAAATACATCAATACTTATAAATAAATAAGGTCACCACTTAAGCTTGATACAATTCATTCATTCTCTCTCTCTCTCTCTCTCTCTCTCTCTTTCACACACACAGCGAAGAGGCGGGGCCAGGAGCTGTGATTCGACCCCTGCAACCACAACTAGGTGAGTACACAATCATTAAGAGGCGGGTCCAATAGCCAGAGCTCGAACCCCCACAAACACAAACCAGTGAGAAAACAAGCACCAACCACATTCTACAAGCATCAAGGTTGTATGAGACCATCATCAAACTTTGTATATAATGTGTCCAAGTAACTGCCGCCTGAACACACACACACACACACACACACACACACACACACACACACACACACACACACACACACACACACACACACACACACACGCACGCTCAATTAGGTGAGTACTTTCCGTGAGTACTTACGTGCCCTTTAATCCTGAGGTATGTTTAGAAAAATACGTAAGCTAACACTAGGGCATATTAGAAAACGTTTTCTAATGTCCTAGTGTTTTCTTACGTGTTTTTCTAAACCAACTTGTCGGTGTCTATTACCAAGATTTATACAATCCTGAGGTATCACTGAGCTCTAAAAGTGATACATCAGACGAGCCATACGAAAAAATAGTGAATAAGACACACCTTCAACACTTGGGTACCTTTACTGAGGTGTTTCGTCCGTCACTGTCATGATGACGGTGACTTTAATGAGGAAGCAGTAGAGAGATGCACCAAGTAGTGGTCACGTGACTACCGCTACATCTGGCCTCGGCCTCCACTATGTAAGGCTGTCCTCATGACTCAGTACAGGATTAATAAAACCTCCTGTGTAGACATAGCGTCTCTCAATAAAGATAGCCAGGTGTTTCTCGAGTCTCTTATTCATACGCTATGGTTGCTTGGTATAAACCATACCACGGGCGGGGATAGAACCCGCGATCAGTGTGTCTCAAAACTCCAGATCGTCGCGTCGCGGGTTCTATCCCCGCCCGTGGTATGGTTTGTTTGCAATCGTGTCATTACGATTTCGTGAGCGATGTTGCTTGGTATATTGACATTTTTTGGGTTATCCTAGGTTCTCTACACATATGCTGCTATGTATGATAATCTATGTAACTGTATTTGTGTATACCTGAATAAACTTACCAAACACATGAGGGTTATCGACAAGCTCCTAGAGCTGCGCTTAAGCTCTACATATATAATTATTAAACCATGTTTTTCTCCGATTTTGACTACTCTTCGGTCTTACCTGATTATAAACTTATGCACCTTAATTAACTATCTCCACGTACCTCCCCTTCAAGGCCAGTCAGTGCCTTCATACCGGTGAAGAACTCTTGATTCAAGAATTACCTAAGCTATCCCTCCTTGAATCAAACAATATTACCTCCCACTGGCCAGGTACTCTGTGACATCTATCCATTTAACACCTCCCTTTGACCATATTACTTTTACCGAGGTATGGTGACCAAAACAAGACGAAACACATCCAACATCAAACTGTCTAGCCAGACGTGAGCAGACATCAGAGTTCAAATGATCATCACAACTGGAACGTCCCCAACCGTCCCTCGGTGTGTGGGCACTTCACAACCGTCCTTCAGTGTGTGGGCACTTCACAACCGTCCCTCAGTGTGTGGGCACTTCACAACCGT
>NW_026473151.1:0-51486 GCF_026875155.1 Cherax quadricarinatus | reverse complement strand
CCCCAAAACCCCCTTTAAAGGGGGCAGGTAAAAATTTGCTGACCTAGAAAGTACAGAAACCTTCACGGCGCGCATAACGGAGATAAAACACCTCAATTACTGAGAGCGCTTGAGGTTCCTAAACCTGTATTCCCTGGAACGCAGGAGGGAGAGATGCATGATTATATACACCTGGAAAATCCTAGAGGGACTAGTACCGAACTTGCACAGAAAATCACTCACTACGAAAGCAAAAGACTTGGCAGACGATGCAACATCCCCCCAATGAAAAGCAGGGGTGTCACTAGCACGTTAAGAAACCATACAATAAGTGTCAGGGGCCCTAGACTGTTCAACTGCCTCCCAGCATACATAAGGGGGATTACCAACAGACCCCTGGCAGTCTTCAAGCTGGCACTGGAACAAGCACCTAAAGTCGGTTCCTGACCAGCCGGGCTGGGCTCGTACGTTGGTTTGCGTGCAGCCAGCAGTAACAGCCTGGTTAATCAGGCTCTGATCCACCAGGAGGCCTGGTCACAGACCGGGCCGCGGGGGCGTTGGCTCCCGGAACTCTCTCCAGGTAAACTCCAGGTATGGCTCTATGTTGTGGGACTATGGCACTATGTTGTGGCACTATGGCACTATGTTGTGGCACTATGGCACCATGTTGTGGCACTATGGCACTATGCTTTGGCACTATGGCACTATGTTGTGGGACTATGGTACATGTTGTGGCATTATGGACACTATGTTGTGGCATTATGGCACTATGTTTTTGGGACTATGGCACTTGTGTGGCACTATGCCACTATGTTGTGGCACTATGCCACTATGTTGTGGCACTATGCCACTAGTTGTGGCACTATGGCACTATGTTTTGGCACTATGGCACTATGTTGTGGCACTATGCCACTGTTATGGCACTATGGCACTATGTTGTGGCACTATGCCACTATGTTGTGGCACTATGGCACTATGTTGTGGCACTATGCCACTATGTTGTGGCACTATGGCACTATGTTATGGCACTATGCCACTATGTTATGGCACTATGCCACTATGTTATGGCACTATGGCACTATGTTGTGGCACTATGCCACTATGTTGTGGCACTATGGCACTATGTTATGGCACTATGCCACTATGTTATGGCACTATGTTGTGGCACTATGGCACTATGTTGTGGCACTATGGCACTATGTTGTGGCACTATGGCACTATGTTGTGGCACTATGCCACTATGTTATGGCACTATGCCACTATGTTATGGCACTATGGCACTATGTTATGGCACTATGGCACTATGTTGTGGCACTATGGCACTATGTTGTGGCACTATGCCACTATGTTTAGGCACTATGCCACTATGTTTAGGCACTATGGCACTATGTTGTGGCACTATGGCACTATGTTGTGGCACTATGGCACTATGTTGTGGCACTATGGCACTATGTTATGGCACTATGTTGTGGCACTATGCCACTATGTTATGGCACTATGGCACTATGTTGTGGCACTATGGCACTATGTTGTGGCACTATGGCACTATGTTATGGCACTAATGTTGTGGCACTATGCCACTATGTTATGGCACTAATGGCCCCTATGTTTTTGGCACTATGGCACTATGTTGTGGCACTGTGGCACTATTTATGGCACTATGGCACTATGTATGGCACTATGGCAAATATGTGTGGCACTATGGCACTATGTTTGTGGCACTGTGGCACTATGTTATGGCACTATGGCACTATGTTATGGCACTATGGCACTATGTTGTGGCAGTACTAACACTGTGGTTGAAGCTTAAATTTCACAAGTTATACAATAAAATTTGTTCACAAATTTAAACGTTAAATAATTTTTATTTTGTTTTAAAAACAAAATTTTTAGTGAAAAATTATCCCTCGAATAACGTGCATATCATGGGGTTTTCACGTTTAACACTTGAATATTCTTGGTCATAATGGAAATAAGTCACTTTGATTTTTTTGGTTTATCCGGTGGTTTTTACACTAAAAATTGTTTTTTCATTAAATAAAAACTTACAAAGAAGTTATTCCAGAATTACACAAAAACTTTGTTTTGTGTCAAACATTATTTTATTCCCTGTAACCTACATTATGTATATCACAAAAAAAAATTTTTTATTATTATTTTATTATTATTATTATTTTTATTTTTTTTATTATTATTATTATTTTTATTTTTATTATTTTTTATTATTATTAGGGAGCCTACCCTAGGGAGTAGTAAAAAGTTTTAAAAAAGGGAGATAATAGGTCTAGAAAGGGGGCCACATATTTTTCTGGAAAAGAAAAGTTGTATTGAAATGAATATTAAAAAAATTTCAGTCGAGGTGAGGTTATATATTGTTATATATTGTTTTTTATTTTTTTATTTTATTTAAAGTGCGCATGTTAAGTGTCATTGTTGGTTGGCGCATGGGGAGAAGAGTTTGTAAGTTGTCGGGGATTGGTGGGGGGGACCAGGGGGCTCTCCCCCAGGGGAGGGGCAGCTGGCAGGAATCTTCCTTATTTAGATCTACAAATACTGCTTTGTTGTTTTGGATTTTTGTGTAGTATTTGTTTTTGTGAAAGTGTGGAAAGTATTAAAAGTGTGAGGGCGGGCTTGATGCGGGGAAGGGAGCAAGGTAAGTGGAGGATTTGTGATGGAGGAGGGAGTGATGGAGGAAGTATGGGGGAGGCACCACCTTATGCATAAACCTGGGCCGGGAAAACTGCGTTTTCCCAACTTTCTCATCCTTTGTGGAAAATGGGGAAAATGGCAAAAAATGTTTGTGTTTTTCCCCCTGGCTGGTTCCCCTGGCCATTATGTTTTTTTTTGTATCTCTTAAGTTAAAGTTCCCCTTCCCAGAACTAAAAATAATTATTCTGACTTGTTTTAATATTTATTTGTATCAAGGGGGGGGACGTTTGTTATATTTTAAGTGTAGAATACCTGATAAAAATTGTGTAATAATCGATTCGTCCAGTAGGGGGGGGATTGAACTGCGACGAGTCGTCAATTTCGGCCAGGAGTGGGGTTCTCGGAAAACTTACATTTGGGTCACAGTGGGACCCATGGTAACCTCTTTGGTATAATATACCAAATTTGGAGGAATCTTATTGTAGCTGGACGGCCCCGTGGTTTCGCGTGGCCCGGGCTTTGACTTGGTTGCCGCGAGTTCGTCTACCATACCGAGTTTATTTGAAATTGTCTTTTCGTTTTTTTGAGGCAGTAAGGCTCGGTACCGTGGCAGAAAAGGCCAAAACTGTTTTAAAAGAAGGCATGGACAGGCCCTAAGTCGTCCTGCCCACCCGGTGTGGTTATATGTCGGGTTCATGCGGAAGCAGTAACACCCTGGTTGATCGGGCCCCCTGTTTTCCCCTGACCCCTGATGGACCCGGGCGCGGGGCGTTGACCCCCAAAAACCCTTCCAGGTATAACCCAGGTAACAAAAAACAAAATATTAAATTTGGGTTTTTTTGTTTGTTAAAAAAATTAACAAAAATTCCCAAAATTTTTTTTGTTTTGTTTTTTTAGTTGTATGTTTTTTTTGCCATGGTTCGAGAGACTTTTACACACATAGTCTCTTTTTGGATTTTTAAATTTTTAAATATGACAATTTGTTTTGATGCATATTAAATTTTTAACTTGCCGGTATGTTTTTTTTAGTCATTTGAGGGAGAACCTTATTTATCTTTAAGAAATATGAAAAGAAATTTAAGCTTGGAAATTTTAAAATTAAAAAAACGGGAAAAACTTTTAAATATTTTCCAGACAAACCGTAAGCCCCATTCTAAACCCCGTAAGTCATTTTAACTTTGCGGGGTTTATCCTAGGGGAAAATTAAAACACAAAAGTTATTTATATGATAATTGTATTTGGGGTCCCCTGTACCTAAATGATTTGTAATCCAACTTTTTGGACAACATAAATGGTTATATAGTATGAAAGGGAAAAAAGCAAGAGCCTTCGTTGCCATTCTTGAGTTGTTCGTCTGCTCGTTGCATCCAAATTTTTGTTGGAGGAAATTTGCACTGCTGCAGAGCCTTTGTATCATAGTGAGATTGTGGTGTGAGGACTTGCGATAATTGCAGAATTTTTCCAGCTGTGAATTAGATGCATCTGTTTAAAATTTACATTCTGGTAGCTAAAGTTCAAGGGACCTGAGTTGTTCGGGTAGTTTAGGTACTTGAAAATTTTTTTTTTTTCGGGACACCAAAGGTGTTGATAACCAGCTCTTCTTTTCTGTAATTTCTTTAGGTTGAGGAAGATATTCGCGACCCTGGATGTGTGTAATCAAAAAATTTTGCCCAAGTTTGACTAGTTTACTCCCCTTAATCTGTACTGCCAATCAGCTCAAAATGCTGCCTTTAAAAGGGTTTTATAAATCAAAACCCTAACTCCTTCATGAAAAAGAAATCACTTGAATTTCAGGCCCATTGAGACATTGAATTAGTTATCAAACCTTTTTATATTTGTGATATGCAAGGTTTTTTTTAAAGGGATTACAGAAGTGCATGTTTGATATGTAGAAAGGTTTTGTTGTTTTAATTGGAAAGTTTGTATGAAGGCCAGTGTTCATTGATGTTCAAGTTTTTGATTGATCCAAAAGAAGTCTAGATTTTCCTTGCGGTGAAGATTTTCTCCCATATATAAAATTTAGAAAAATTTGTTACACAAACCCTAATAAAACCTAAATTAAAGTAAACCGGGTTTTTGACAGCCCAGGGGGGGGGGGGGGGATGGGCGATGGTGGTAAATGGCTTGTGGTGAATAAAGTGACTTTTTTTCCCTGTGTTTATATATTTATAAAAAAATTTCTGACCCAATAGACTTGGCCTGTTTTTTTCAGATCAATTGACCTAGCAGATTTTGTCCCTATTTTTGAAGTCTGTTAAGCGATATCGACAAAATTAAGGTCTTACTGTAGTTTTGGATGACTCGGGGGTTTTATGGTATAGCAGGTTTTGAAATATATTTTTATTTTTAAACACGGCCATTTCCCAAAAAGCAGGGTGGCCCAAAAAAAGTAAACTTCCTTTTCACCATCACTGTCTTCCGAGGCTGTTTAAAATAGGTTTAAATCTAAAAATTTAACACCCCTCCTAGGTGCGAACTGACTTTTGAATAGTGACTTGTTCCCCTTTGAGGGCGGTCAGTACATATACGTATTGCAGCCGGATTGGTCAGTATTGTAAAATAATTTTTTGCCCTTCAAATCTGTGGAAAGAAAAGTTGGCGGGCCCAACTATGAAAGAAGGGTCTGCTGGTTAGTTGTGCAGTATAAAAAAATTTCTGAAGATGCATTGCAAAATAGAAAAAAAAAAAAACCCTACCGTTTTTTTGGTTTTAAAAGCAGAAAATTACCAGTGTATTTTCGTAGGTATTTATGGGTATTCTCGTTTTTTTGGTCTCTTTGATAGAAGGGAAGATTTTACTGAAATGGTTGATTTTTTTTTGGTTTAAAATGACAACACCTTGAAATTGAGTCAAAGTAGTGAAATGTTCGTTTTTTTGCCAATGTTCAAGAGTAAACAAATCATCCCCACCTTAAAACACATCAACTGGTGGAGTCTGATATTCTTTCCTAGTGCGCTGAATTTTTATCCCGTTTTTACAATGATGCAGTGATACATAACAGTAAATCTTTACTTTTAGTGAGAAAAAAAATTCAAAATTTTAAAAAGAAATGTAGGGGGGGCCCTGGAGACGTGACTATTGAACGTGAAATGTTTTTTAGGCCAAAATGTCTGCTTGTTTTTATGGACCCTATTTTGAAATTGGCATATTTTGAAATTTGTGTAAAATTGGGGTCAAATTACAAATTTTTCCCACTTCTTTGGGTGTTAAAATTGATAAAATGGGTGGTTTCATGTATAAATCGATAGCAAAAATGGGGTTGGCAAATTTGCTATGGTTTTAGTCGCCTGGAACTTGGGAAATTTGGGCCCGGAAATAGGGCTTAAAGTGGGTGGGTCCCCATGGTTATATAGTAGGCCCGCTACTTTGTGAGAGAATTTCGTAAATTTCCTTTAAAATTTCTTATTTTTGGTGTCTTTACCTTTGGGGAAAAAGATTCTCTATATTTTTATTTTTTTTTTTTTTTTTTTTTTTTTTTTTTTTTTTTTTTTTTTTTTCCCGAGAGCAAGTTCAAGGATGGGGGTGGGGGTTGGGTGTGCTCTGGGTTTGAAAATTGGGTGGTGGTTGGTTGCGTTATTACTTAGGGGCCCCTGATGTTTCTGTCGAATCTCTGCTGTGTATTGTTTACATTGGGGTAAGGCTTCATTTTTGTTAGACTGTTAAAAATGTCCCTTTTGTTTGTTTGGGTTTTTTCGTAAAAAAAGTGAGCTTTTTTAGCAAAGAATGGGTGCTCTCATACGTTGCGGTTTTATGTTATGTTTATTTTGGTTTTTCCTCATCTGCTTTATTGTGACTCTTTTATCGGGGATTTAAAACTTCCCAACTTTCCTCTGGACTTTTTTTTTCATTTTTAGAGGATTATATTTTTTGGCTTCTTTTTTCAAAGCTCTTACCGGCCATTCTTTGTAAAATAAACAGTTTCTTGGACTTGAATTTCGTTTGAAAAAATTTTGTGAAATTCCCCCTAGGCTATTTTTTTTTCCCAGCCCCATTTATTGTTGTTTTGAGCCCCCGTGTCTTGTGCAGCTCTGAAGGGTTTTACAATGTAAGTTTCATCACAATTGGCACTCCGGCTCTGAGTCATTGTCCTATCTGTGATTAATTTGTGCCAATGGTTGTTGATACATTAAAATGTTTTTAACAACACTTGTTCCGTGATTGTACTGTGTTGTTTTTGGTGGTAAAAAAAAAATACTTTTGGGTTCAAATCGTGCTAGGTTCGGGGAAGGATAAGAATTACCAAGCCCGGGAATCTAAAATGTAAGGTTTTGTTGTGCGGGTTTAAAAGCATGATTTGGGAATGAAAGATATGGCTCAGTAAACAACTTCAGTCAACTCCCTATAAAAAAAAGGGGTTTTGTTTTTCCCTTTTCAAAACGGGGGATTTTGGGCAATAAAAAAGCAGGGTCACCCGTAGCCACATGAGCATAGCACACAATAAAAGTATTGAGTTCGGGTGCACTTTCTTTATGTTGCTGATGTAAGTTCTGGAAGGTATCTTCCAGAAAAATCTGTCTTGTCAACTTTAAAACACCTCGAGTCATAGCCACCCTCAAAGTAATTTCCCAACCTCTGTTGGAAAATTCCTGCACTGTAGGCCCAGTGGGGCACTCGACAAAATTTTGTTTTGGTTCTTTGTATCTAAATTTATTCGACTTCTAAATAAAATTTTCCCACTCACTTTCCCCCTTTTGACTGTCTAAAGCCCTTTATGAAACTGATTTATGTTGAAAAATTTTTTGGAAAAAAAAAAATGTTTTTTCTTAGGAAATGAAGAAAAAACTTTTCCAATGGAAATGACCCCAAAAAAGTAAAAATTTGGTCAAAAAACTCGCGGAATTCGCGGTTTGGTGACTATACGCTTTGGCGATTTCGTGATTTGATCCCTGTTTTTGGAAAATTCCCGTTGTTCATTTGCCCAAATTCATGTTTTTCTTTAGAGCTCCTTTTTTTTATCTTTGAGTAAAAGAAATGCCCATTTTCCCGATTTGAATCCCCAATAAAGTGGTCAAAAAATTTGGTTTTTTGGGCCCAATTTTTTACGAAATTAAAAAAAGATCCGATTTCAAAATGGGTCCAGAAAAAACAATGTAGAATTCTTGGCACTAAAATAAATTTTCTGTCCATTAGTCACTTTCTGGGCCCCTTTATATACTATTGCTTTCTATTTTATTTTTTATTATACAAAAAATAAAAATTTACTTTTGTGATACTGCATTTTGTAAAAATGGTTTAAAAAATACATTTGCAAGTGAAAGAATATTGATCCCCGTTGACGTGTATGGGATGTGTGGTGTGTTTCCTTACCCCTGAACATCGGTAAAAATCAAATTTTTTCTGTACTTTGAAACTCATTTTAAAGGGTCGTTTTCATCTGAAACTAATAAAAATTCATGCTATTTCTGTATACATTTTCTATTTTATCATTGGATATGAAAACGGGGAATACAATGTAAATTACATACGAAAAAAACTCAAAGTCGCGTTTTAATCAAAAAAAAAAGGTAGTTTTTTTCTCATTTGCACTGCGGCTGCAGGGTTTTTTTTTTATGTGGTGCACACTGCCACCAGACACATTTCTCACATGTGGGCCTACCAGCTTTCTCCTGCTTGATCTGAAGCCGCTAGAATTTATTCGTTTTAAATACGCCGAAACACTGGCTCGTTTGGTTATATACGCCCAAAAAAAGTCAAAGGGTTAAGCTAAGGATGAAAATTTTTTAAAGCAAAGTCCGAGGCCCCGGCTTTTAAAACATCTTAGAAAAATTTAGAAACTGGGGAACAAGTGTACAACCCTTTCAGAGGAAACGGGATAAGTTCTTCCCCAGGTGCCGTCAACCGGCTATGATGGATATGTGGGGCAGCAGGCCCCAGCAGCAACAGCTGGTTGCCAGGCAAGCCCCCGATGACCCGGGCCCAGAGTAGTCAAACTCCAAAGCTCTTAAAAGGTATATAAGATATAAGTAATGTGTGTATTGTATATGAATTTTTTTGAACTGCTATGTGCTCCTAAATATATTAGGTAAAAAAAGGTTTTATATGTCAGGGGGCCCTCGCCCAACAATGGCATCGTTAATGTTAAATCCGACTAGCGATCTTTTTAACGCAAAAAATTTTCCCTCGATAGCACTAAAAAACTCGTAAAACCGATTTTTTCCCGTTCGAGACGGTCCACGGTGGCCTGAGGCGCTCACTTGTTTGTGGGTGCCAGTGTTTAAAACCCACCCACCATGGTCGCACCCAAACTACAATCAGAACATTTATATTATCCGGGTTTTTTATGTTGCACTGCAAAATAAGTCACATGGGCCCCAGAAGCTACTAGTCACCTTTGTTTTAAAGGGTGAGAATTAGTATGGAAATTAAGAAGTTTTGGGGTTTGGGGCTAACCCCTGGACCATGCCAGTTGTGGAATCGTTGTCCCTTCTTAAAAGATTAAGGAAAAATTTTGCAAAGTGGGTTGAAATGCAATCCTTTAGGATGAAAAAACGCCCTAACCAGCTTTTGCAAGCCGTGCTGGTGACTTTACAAGACAATGTTATGGCCCATTTTTTGCAAAATTTTAAAAGGAGGGAAAAGGTAAAGCTCTAGGACAGATTGTTGTGCGACAGAGGTCCGTGACTCTCGTGGGCTGTGGCATTAAAAAGAAGGGAAGTAACCCAGAAAAGGACTTGCACCTCAAGTCCCAAGGAAGGGATTCCCCCTTTTAAACATTAAAACCATCCCACTCTCCCTTTCCCCCTCCCATCAATCTCACCGGTCTTCAATAAAGGGGAAGGTCGTAATTGTTCATTTCTTTTCAGTTTGGGGTGTTTAAATTAATTTTGTGTGGTAAAAATTTTTTTTTTTTCAATACTTTGGGGGTCGGAACAGTTATTTTATTTCCCTTATTTTTTTATGGGGAAAATTAAATCGATAAACATAACTTTGACTAAGGTACTCTCGGAACGTTAAAATCTTGGGCGAGGGTCCACTGTATTTGAAAATGAAAAAAAGGGCTTTTTTTCCTTTCGCAATTTTTTTTTGCTTTAAGCAGAGCCCCGAGCCTAACCTGCTGTTATATAAATGGGGGTTTTCCGTAGCAATTTAGGTGTTTTCCCTTTTTATTTTGCTGTATTTAAGCTTCTCTTTTTTCAAAGATCTTAATTTTGGTTCTCATCATTTGGCTCTTCCTTCTCAGGTCTTGAATGAATTGTTTTTCTTCACAAAAAGGTCATACACATGCTACCTTTTTGAGTAATCTACTGTATCAGTCCTCGTTTTCTGAAATTTCAGGTATAGTCATGCTCAAAAAATTCTTGGGATGTTCACCAAAATAGATTTTTTGTTGATGCCAAAATTAATATCCAGAATAAACAAACTGTAAAAAAAAATTGAAAGAAGCCTTTGTCTATTTCTTTTTTGGGTGTTATCTACGTAATTTCACTATGTTGTAATTGTTAACTGTACCTGTCCTAAATAAACTTGCCATTTTTTTGTGGCATACAAGATGCATTTTTTTTCTCAAAAAACTTTTCCTCAAGGTCAGGCTTGCAATCAAGTTTGGGATCACAAATAAATTTAAAAAAATAATTAAAGAGGGATATTCATTAACTTTAGGGTGTCGATTGCTGGTGCACTATATGCCCCAAAAAATTTTGGTACTTAAAGTGGAAAAAAAGTAATTTGGTGGGGAGTGTCCCGGGCAACGGTGGTTTATAAGTGTAAAAAACACTGAGTGTACTATGATACCATAAACAAAAAATCTTAAGGCATGGATAGGGAAATTACCCCCTACTTCACCATGTGCGTGTTGGAAAAAGACAGAAAGAGGCACTGCCGTAGGTGTTACCTTCAGTGATGGGGGAAATTTTTGTAAGAAAAAATGAATGGGGAAAAAAAAGCTGAAACCAGTAGGTCGAGGGGGGTTTTGAAGGAGGGGGGAATACTGTATTTGCAAATCAATAACACAAAGGCCAGTAAAAACAAGAGTGAATTTTGGAACTTTAAAACCGGAGCGATGCCCGTGTTCTATTTTTTTTAAATACTTGTACTCGTACTTGAAGTTTTTGCTCATGGCACCTTTTAAGGCAGGGGGAGCTCGAAAAAGTTCAGGGTTGTATATGCCAATGGTATTAAGAAAAATCTAAACAATTGTTGACAGTAGACCATCATTTAACATGGTTTTTTTGCCATGTTTGGGTATGCTTTATTTAAAATTTTCGCACAATTTTATGTAACACTTCTAAAAATTTTTAAATGGTTTGTGGGGAGGGAAAAAAAAATTTTTAGCATGCGTCACCCGTGGGATTGGGGTGGGTTTCCCTTGAGTAATGGGGGGATCCGCCCTCCATCCTCCTCCCAGCCTTCAGTTTGGTTCATTTAAAGTGTAGGGTCTCGGGAAATCATGTGTTTCTTTACATACATTTTAATTCATATCTTTAAAATTGCCCAAACAATCATGGCACCCCAGTAGGCAATCTTTTACAGTGGCCCCCGCAAGATTTACGTAATCCCTTCCAGAGAGCTTTTCCTTTGGCAATTTATCGTAGCCCTATTAAATTTTCCCGTAAGAAATAAAGGAAATGTGTTTAATTAATCCTTCCAGACACCCAAAAAAGTATGAAAAAAAAAAAAATTCACATGAAATTTAATTTTTCTCCAAAAAACAAGGATACTGCAAAAAAATTCTGTACTAAAGAAGAATAAATGACATTACCTTTTTTGAAAAATGTAGTGATGATTGTGGTGGGGGAGGGGAGGATGGAGGGGGTTTTATTGTTTTGGAAGGAATCCCCTTCCCCAAGGGGCTTTTTGGACCAATTTCCCTTTCTGGGGTTTTCCCTTTTTTTTTAATGCCACTGGGAACAACTTGAGGTCCTGGACCTTGTTTTGCACCAAAAATTGCCCTTGAGCTCTGTACCTCACGTTCCTTTAAAATTTCTGAAGGGCCACAAATTGTCATTGAAAAAAATCCCAGCACGGCTTGCAAAAGCTGTGTAGGGTGATTTTATCCATAAAGTTTGCACTCAAAAACCTTGCACAAATTTCCTTAATCGTTGAAGAAGGCAAGTTCCTCTCTCTCTCCCCCCCCTCTGAAAAAAAAAAATTCCTCAGTTGTGGTCTCATGCTGTTTCGATGCTCTTGCATTCAGTGGTTAGTTTTCACTTGTCCTCCCCAATCTTCCCCTCCTCCTACAACCTCCAACCCCCTGGACTTCCCCAATGCCAAATAGATTCCAACTGGCATGGCTCTAAGGGTTTGCGCCAACCCCTTTAAAATCCCTCTCTTGTACACATTGTGCCCACGTTTCTCCAAGCAGGTTCAAGGTCTGTTAGCACTCCCCCCCAAGCCCTTTCCCATAAGGTTTTTGCAATTTAGGAAAATAAAATTTATCTTTCCCCCAATTTTCTTTGGGTCAATTGAGTGTCTGAGGATTTTTTAAAAAACTTTTTTAAACATTGTTTTGGTGTACGTTTTTTTAAATTTGAATGACTGTGGCCATGGGTGGAGGAGAGGAATGGTTTTAGGAGGGAAGAACTTGACTTTGATAAAACCAAGTCCCCAATTCGCTCGGCAAGTCGAAAGGATGGCAGGAGATTGTCTAATACCCGGAGGCCTTGAGGTCCCTTTTTTTCCCGGGGTAATTTTTCACAGTGGGGCCAAAAAACATGATAAAAAAAATCATAGACAATGTCCTAGTGACCATGCCCTTTCTATTTGCCTCCACTTAACACAAATAAGCCTTAACGACATTGTTTTTCTTGAACCACTGGGAGTTCAGAGTGATAACAGTAGAGCTTCACTTTTAAAACTCCCCTGCATTATACAAAACATTTAAGTTACCCTGTCTTTCTTAGTTGTGTCCTGGCAGTGCTTTTTTCTCCGGGGTAATGTAGGTCCCGTTTGGGATTTTTTTCCAAAACAGGCCCGTTTCGTACAATTTAAACACTTGTTGGGGTTTTAATTTTTTTTTTCTATGTACTCCTTTTAATTCTGCCCAAATTTTTTGCAGCTCTTGTGTCGAACGCCCCCTCTCCATGCCTTACTAAACCCTGTATGCCACTTTTATTCTAAATCTCTCAAACCACTGTTGGGCCTTAAATTCAATAACATCCCCCAGTTGCAGGCATTTTTTTTTTTTTTTTTTTTTTTTTTTTTTTTTTTTTTTTTTTTTTTTTTTTTTTTTTTTAAATTTTTTTTTTTTTTTTTTTTGAAAATTTTTTTTTTTTTTTTTTTTTTTTTTTTTTTTTTTTTTTTTTTTTTTTTTTTTTTTTTATTTTTTTTTTTTTTTTTTTTTTTTAAAGGGGTTGCCTGAACTTTCTTTGGGGCCTTTTTTTTTAGAGTTCAAGCAAAAAACACAAAAAAAAGTTCTAATTAAGTATTTGGACTCTGGTTTTGAAACAATTTTCACTTTTTTAACAGGGGGTGAGGCGTTGCCAGGGACGGGTGGTTTGGGTTTGTTACCGAGTTTTTTCATTTGGTAATTTTTCCTCAATTCATGTTACAATTTTATGTTGAATGCCTTTTTTTGGGGCCCATTTTTGTTAATTTGCGAAAGTTAAAAAAGGTTTTAATGTTTAAAACTTGAATTTGGAAAAAATGACGGTTTCTTTGGCCATAATGAAGGCCCCTGGGGTTGAGGCCAAAAATGGTTTGGTGATTTTTGACGTTTTTTGGTGCAAAATTAACCTAAAATGGATTTTTGGCATGATCCCTTTGTCAGTTGTTAATGTTGGGGAAAAATAGAAAGAATTTATTAAAAATTAAACCCAGAAAACCATGACATTACCAGCCTTCTCCTTGCCCATAAAGTTAAAATTTTCCATTTTTACAACTTGACAAAAAGCAGAATTTAAAGGTGAAAAAAATTTTTTTTTCCCTTGTATTTGAGTTTAACGTAAAAAAAAATAAACACAGGCATGAATTTCATTAAATTTTCACCTTTATTTTTTAAATTTTGGACAAAAAAGTTTTTGGTTTTTTTTGGGGGGGAAAATTTCCTGTTTTTTTAAATTTTTAAAATTATTAAAACCTTACCTAAAAGGCATTTTCAAACATAATGCCTTAATTGGGTTTTTTTTTCACAAAAATTTTGTTTTGGGGGTAGAATTTATTAAAAAAAAACATGGATTCTTCAGCAGGGGCCACCCCTTTACAATTACTGAAGTTAATTTTCGTGGACCCTTTTTCTTTTTCGTGAGTAGTTTCTTATTTTGGTTTATTGGAACTCTTTTTGTAAAATATAGGGCCTTGGTTTTCGGATTTCCCTTGGATTTGGCAGTCATATGGTATGTGTCCCCCGTGGGGCCCCCCGGGAAAAAAGCCTCCCCAGATGCATTCAAGGTAGTGTGGCATTGTTCTCGGTGAGTGAGCATACCCCCTTACCCTTTCCCCCCGCATTCAAGAAAATTACGTATAATCCTTGTTTTGTGTTGCAATGTAAAAAAACCACCCTGGGCCTAAACAAAGTCCCAGTCCAGCCTTTGGGAAAAAAAAAAATTTTGGAATGATTGTGGCATTGGGGAATTTCCCTGGGATTGGATGTGAAAAGGCCCGGTGTGGGAAAAGTTGGTGGGGACCACGGAAGGGAATAACCTGGGAGCTGCAAGAGCTTATCTGCAACAGCAAATAGACCCAGCTGGGAAATTGCTTAAGGGGGGGGAAAAAAAGGGGGAGAGGGAAGAAGGTGCCTTTTCAGTGATTAAGGACATTTGTGCAAAGTAGAGTGAGGTGTAAACTTTTTTTGGGGAACATCACCCCAACAAGTTTGTGGTATGTCTGTGACATGTTAATGAGTGCCTTGTCCCATTTTTGGGAATTTTTAGACGCCAGAAAACAACTCTTTGAACAATTTTTTTAGCGAAGGGGGCCAGTGATTCTAAGGGCCCAAGTGCCAGCTTTTAGAAGGAAGAATCCGGATAAGGACTCTGTACTAAAGTCTTTATGGAAGGGGTTTCCCCTTCCAAACAGTAGTTTCTTCTCCTCCTCCCCCCCTTTTCCCATTCCATACACCCCAAAAGAGTCTCAATAAAGGTCACGTATGAAATTTTTATTTCTTTTATTGAATTTTTCTTCTTTTCTGTATGAAATCTGTATTTAAAACTCTAAAAAATTATTTTGGGGTTGGAAGGATTAAATTGGTTTACTTATTTCTTTGGGGAAAAAGGTTTTGGTTTTCGTGAATTTTGGTTTTCAGCAGACTTGGAATGGATTAATCACGAAAAACGGGGTCCATGTATTGAGTGTGGGGGTGGGAAAAAACCCCGTGAAGAGAGGGGGTAGCCAGGAGTACAATTAAAGAACATTGTTTAGTTTGTGGCAAAAAAAAACTAAAACAAAGCGTTATCAGCAAAACATTTTCTGGAAAAGTGAATGAAGTTTTCAAGAGCAGTAAACGTTTTTGGGCAATTTCCTTTACAAGTTCTAAATCAAGGGTTTCTGAGGCATGTGCCTAGCAAAAACTAGGAACCCTGCCTCAGGTGGGCTGCCCTGGAAGAAGACCCCCTTTAAAAATGCCCCGATAAAAATATTGAATGAATGATGGTGAATGTTTTCTTTGGGTAAAGGGTTTGGACTATATTCCTGTACGAAAAAATTGTATTAAAGGTATGGTATATGCAAGAAAAAAATATTGATACTGATTTTTGGAGGCTTTATGGAAGAAAAGAATAAGCACAAGTTCCACAATGAAAAAAAATGTGGGTTGAAAGTTGGAGCTTTTTAGCTAAAGTCACCATACTTTGTTATGAGGATCTGAGCAAAAATTTCAGGTGCAGAAGTGACATTTGCCCTCCTCAAACAGAGCACATTAAACCCCTTTTATGTTTTGGTCTAATTAAATTTGAGCCAATGGGGTTTGAGTTTATACTCAAAATTCTAGCGGCTTCAACAAGCGGAGAAAGCTAGTAGGCCCCGTGTGGAGAAAGGGTTTTGTGTGGTCGTGGCGTATAAAAAAAAAACCCGCGCACCAGTGCAAATGAGAAAAAAAAAATTGGATCACGTTTTTGGATTAAAATGCCAACTTTGCGTGTATTTTTTTAAGTATTTAGGTTGTTTCTTGTTTTTTGGTTCCTTTGATGAATGGGAAAAAATTTTTATAGAAATAGAAGTGATTTGATTGGTTTTTTTTTGAAAAAGGGTCTTGAATGGAGTCAAAGTGGAGAAATGTTCAATTTTTGCCCAAAGTTTAAGAGTAAAAAAAAAGACATCAATGTCCAAAAAATGTCCAACTAGCCATTTAAATGCAAATCACAAATAGGTTTACTCTATTATCAATTATTACAATATTGCGTGCTGCATAAAGTAAATCTTTATTTTCTTGTGTGAATAAAAATTAAAATGGAAAGCAAAAGGGGTTTTAACGGGGCCTGGAGACGTGATGATGACAGAGAAAATTTTTTTTTGAGCAAAAATGTTTGATTGTTCATTCTGGACCCCATTTTTAAAAAGACATATTTTTTTTAAATTTTCATGAAAAAGGCCAATTGCCCAATTTTTTGACCCCCTTTTTTGGGTAGTTGAATCAGTAAAAGGGGGTTTTTGTACTCAATCGATAGAACAATGGAGTTCTAAAGAAATACTTGAGTTTGGTGGGCTGAACAATGGAATTTACTGAAAATGGGGTAAAGTGGGTGAAAATCGGCTGATGGTAAAAAGTCGCTGAGGTCGCAAACTTGCGAGAAGTAAGTCCGTAAGTTTTCACAATTTTTTTTTTTGGGGGTCATTACCATCGGGAAGAGTTCTCTATTTTCAAAGAGATTTTTTTTTTTTTTTAAAATTTTTCGACACCAGGAAAACCTCGGATTTGGGGTTGCGAAGTCAAAGGGGTTTAAAGGAAAAGCCAATAACCCACACGTAGGAGAGAGGAGTTAGACAACGTTTCGGTCTGATTGGACCATTTACAAAGTCACATAACAGGAGAACCCTTTCCTATGTGTGGTTTTTAGTATTGTTCCGTATGGTATTGTACTTTTTTGTTCTTTACAATTAAGAAAGGGGGTTTATAACTAAGATATTAGTTCTGGTTCACTTTACCTGCTGGCACAACCCTTATGTGTTCAGTGAAGGAATTAGAACTTTTGTGATGTTTTTTTAAGCCCAGAAAAAACCCGAAAATATTACAAATTACGTGGACCCCCGATAACGATCACCCCCGAATGCGACCAATTATGTAAGTGTATTTATTAAGTGGTTTGTCGTGTTGTTTGGGGGTTGAAAGGACTAATCTAATTCACAATATTCCTTTTTGGGAAAAAATTGGTCAGTACTGGCACCTGAACATACTTCTGGAGTGAAAAATATCGTTAAACGGGGGTTCAAAATTACCTGATAAAAAAAATAGTCTATTGTTTTTCTTTGGCGAATTAAAATTGAGGAAACCAGCCATTTTTTTTTTCCTTGGGTAAAAGCTTTGGGTGGAGGTGGAGTTTGTTATGTTGTTAGCTTCCTTATGTGTTCAACATAGTTGGCCCTCTTTGGTTCTCATTTGTTGATACTTTATGTTCATTATTTTTCTTTTGTATGTTTCTACTCACTTCACATTGCACAGGTATACGTATACTGTAATAGTGATTCTGAATTTGGAAAAGTAAAAAAAATATTTATGTTTTTCAGGGATATCTTTGTTGTGTTTTTAGTTGTGAACATGATTTTTTTTCATTAAAGGATTAAAAAATTAATTGGATTTTGTGGTATTAATCAAATGTATTATTTTTAAAAAAAAATAATTTGAGTGTGCAATTGGGATAGTGCTTGTGTTTGGGGATTTTAGTTACTAGCTAGAGGTTTTTATTTCTGGTGATTGGATTAAATTTGACAAATGCAAAGTTCTAAACATTGGAAGGAAATAACCTTCCAACATAACTAAATAAAATTTTATCTTAAAATTTTTTGATTTTTGGGAAAGGATTTGGGAGTTTGGGTTTAACAGACGTTTCTAAAACCAAGACAAAATGCAAGTGTTAGCAAAAAGGAAAAGAATCCTTGGTTTTAATCAAGTAGCATAAATAAAATAGGGGGGGCCCCAGGTTGTTCTTCAACTTATTACCTTGGTTGGCTCATTTAGATTATGTGCACGTTTTGGTCACCGTTTTTCAGAATTGAGATAAAAGCATTTGGGAAAAAAAACAAAAAGGGGGATGACAAAGTTGACCCCCTGTATCAGAAAATTTCCCTTGAGGATAGATTGTGCCTGAATCTGCATCTTAGCAGTGTGGAATTAGGGGAGTTTTGTCGAGGTGTCTTAGGAACAGAACCGTGTTAAACCCCTTTAGGGTTCAGAGGCCCAAATTTTTAAAGGGTTTGCACCAGTGTCAAGAATTTTCAAAAAAAATATTTTTTTTTATTTTTTTTATGAATGGTAGGATCTTTTTCTGAAGGTTATAAAAAAACATACGAAATTTTGATTGAAAATTACAAATTATGCTCTCGAAAATTTTTTGATGTGTCAACGATATTTATGCTTCAGCGATTTTGCCAACTTTGACTCCTTTTTAGGCCAATTTATTATTCCATTGCAATTCTTAGCTATTTCATTTGGAAATTAATTCTATTTTCATTTGAGCACAAGAATTCACCAAGTCAATTTTCAACTACAAAATAAAGTGATTGGAAATTGGTATTTGGCCAATTTTAATTCAAAGTTCAAAAATACTCCAATTTCAAAATAGGGTCCAGAATAAAAATGTAGGCATTCCCTGGCACTAAACTAACTTTCCTCTGTTCATTGTTCGTTTTCAGGCTTTACTAATGAATTCCATTTGATTTTTTATTCGCAAAATGAATTTTTATTCAAAAAAAAAAATTTAAAGGATTTACTATTATGCAATATTGTAATAATTGTATATAAATAATATCAGCACATTTGTGAACATATATTAGACCCACCAACTGGTGTGTATTTGATGTGCGGGGTATCATTTGTTTACTCTTGAACATCGAAAAAAATTTAACATTTCACTACTTTGAGCTCAGTTTCAAGCCATTTCCAGTATTTAAAACCAATCAAAATATCTCTATTTCTGTAATGTCTTCCATTCTATCAAATGAGACCAAGAATCGCAAATACAGCTATAAAAAACATACAAAAAAACCACTGCAAAGTCGGTTTTAATAGAAAATTACGGTCTTTTTTTTTTTCTCTCATTATGCACTATGTGCTGCAAGATTTGTTTTATGTGGTGCACACATTCCACATAGATATTTTCTTTCATATCAAGGCCAAAATTTCCCGCTCACAGCTTATCAGGTGAGTGAGCTCATGAGTAGATCTATGGTTTGGCCCCTCAACGTAAAGCCGTAGATCTACGGCACGGACCTCAAGGGGTTATGTTAGGAGAGGCTGTATTCCTATAGATGAGAAAAAATCAAACATGCACATCTGCTACCCCAGTGTAACTTGTTGCTCGTCTACTGGGCCCACAAGTCCGGGCAACTCTCCTAGGATATGCTGACAGTGTGTATTCAAAAAGACTAAAGCAGAATCTTGTGAAGCATGCTTGCTATAGCAGCTTTTGGGTTTGGGGAGATCTGCTGTTAGTGACAGAGGTTTGTGGAGTTTAGTGCTGCCTGTGTGTCCCTTTTTTTAATATTGGGACTAATTTCTCTGCTTTTCAAGTTTTTGAAGTGCCCTGTTTCAGTTGATTTGTTAAAGATTTAAATTCTCTGTTAGTGGTTCACACAGTTCCCCTACTCACTCCTACAGGATCCAAGGAGAGAATTTGTTTGGTCCCATTGTCTTCGGGTATCTGGCTCTCTCAGTATTTTCTTCACATCTCTAACTCTAATCTGTATTGTCTCCAGCACTTGTTGGTGCATTCTTTTTCTTTGACATTCTGACAGTGTTAGGGGATTCCCCTGAAAATTTCCTCCCTTTAAACCCTTAATCTGTCCAAACATAAATCTATGTTCACTTGCGAAGCGCTCCAAACGTGATCTATTTTTTTTTTACATTCTTATGGAGAAAATCAAGGTCGGAGCGTTACAAGCACAATGTAGATCTATGTTTGGACAGTTTAAGGGTTTAAATCTTTTGTTCAGCTCCTTGCAGACTTCTTGGTAATTCCTAGAGAGCTCTCCTCCTCGTTTCTACCTTATTACCTGGTTCCTAAAAGTTGTCTTCCTTTTGATGTGTCTGCACATCAACTTTAACTCAGATTTAGCTTTTAATTTTGCCATTCTCATATTGTATTCGCCTCTCTTCTTACCCATGCATATCTGGTTCTTCTGTCTGCTTGTGTATTCTCCAAACAGTCTTTGTTTCCTATGTCTCATGCTTTATGTTTTAAACTTTTGCCTCCCTTCCACTTTTGGGGTGAACCATGAGCTCATTCTCTTCTTACTTACCTGTACCTCTTCTGCTTCTGGGTATGAATTTCTTCTCTGCCCTTATTGCACTTTCCATCTATTTTATACCATTTCATTTGCTGCTTTTCCTTCTAGCTTCCTTTCCCCATGGCCTTTCCCCATAGTCTCCTCCTCTGAAGTAAAGGGTTTTTCAAAATTTTTTACTCTCTCTACCTTACTACTTTCACTTCCAGGAGGTATTCAAACCTCATTACTGCATGATCCTCTCAAGGAAGGTTCCTTTATGTTGGTGAGGGACTCTTGATCTAGGGAATTGGATCTGTGCTCCGTTTCCTTGAATTAAGCCTGAATTCCTTCCACAAACCTCCCCCAAAAGGCACTGCATAATCCCATGGGTTTAGCACTCCCCTTGATTATAAAAATAATCATACATGGTCACGACCCCAAGGAGCCTTTCATATTGGATGTCCCCTACATCAGTCATTTAGGTGAGCAAAAGGTCCAGCCTCTTGTGTCCCTGATGAGCTTACGTATGTTTACCATCCCCACCAACAGCTTAGTCACCATGTTTCTGGTCTTACATGTGGGTCTAGACTTTTTCCCCGTCTTTTCCTTATGGTTGAAGTCTCCTATAGTTAGTTTAATTTGCATTGTCTATATGGGCTCTCCTAAGTATCTCCACTGTTGTGGTCCCCATTGGCCTGTTACTGTCCTCATAGTCCTGCCTTGTTCTGTTGAGTGGTGGGTTGTACATGACTGCTTTAATCACCTTGGGTTTTACCGTTTTGTTGTGTGTTCCTTTATGTAGTCATTTGACCCCTTTTGTTCTGTTTTATCTCAAAATGCAGTGGTTCCTGATGAGCAGTGCTACTCCTCCATTTTGCTCTGTTTCCCCTGTCCTTTTCTCATTTTCTTTCTGGAAGAACGCTCTGTAATCACCTCCATGAATTAGTTTTGTTATTGCTACAATGTCTGGGAAAAGCCCTCGCTATTGTTCTTTCCATTCATTGCTCGTTTGTAATACCATCTGCATTAGTATACCACACTTTCAGTTGCCTTATTGTGTGTTCATGTTTCTGGGATTCGTTCTAGTTCTTCTCCATGTGTGAGGGGAGGAGTATAGAGGTTGGGGTGGGGGAGGGTAAGGTGGTTGTGGGGGGTGTGGGTGAATGGGCAGCAATACCTGGTGGCAAAAAGCTTTTGCTTCACATTGCTGCAACTTTGCAAGCTTTTGTATGTTGATTGCAACATGAAAAAGCCTAGAGCTATCATTCAATTTCCCCCTGTTTTTGGGTTTTGCATTTATATGTATGTTGTCCCGAATAGGTAAAACTTGCGTTTTTGGCTTAAATAGCAATGCTCTTCTTGCCCAATAAGACAAGTGAAAACTTGTTTTATGCAATAATTTCACAAAAAAACCATTTTTAAAACCCTAACAAAAAAAGTATTCATCGGCACGACATAGGGTATTTGTATATGTGTATCTGAATAACACTGTGACTAGCTGAGGATTTGAACCTGTGGTTGTTTTAGCCTGCTCATGGTGAGCGAAAATTCCATGACACTTAACCACTGGACCATACATCTAACAAGCATCATGCACCCAGCAGAGCTAGGTGTTGTACCATGTTTCGAGACATATTGATGATGGGGGTTTGCTTCTGAGCTAATTCATCATCCTCCCAATTTGGGTGTATTTGCCCCCAGGAGCTTTTATATATAGTATTGTAACCATGAACGAGTGGTTTTTAATCAATAACAACATTGCGATAGCCGAGGATGCATTGTGCAATTTTTGCTCGCCATGAAGCGGGCTGAAACAACACGGGTTCGAATCCTTTGGGCCCTAGTCGCATTGTTGTTATTGATTAACCTTTGAGGGTTTCGGCCATACTAGTACTGTTTACGACCCAGGGTTTTTGAGTACTAGTACGCTAAATTCTAGCGCCCTCAAATCTAGTGGGAGGGAAAACTGGTAGGCATACATATGAAAGAATGGGGGCTATGTGGTCAGTGTTCGCAGTATAAAAAAAAATCCTGCAGCACACGGTGCATAATGAGAAAAAAAAAACTGCCGTGTTTTTGGAATAAAAACAGCGACTTTGCACTGTATTTTTGTGTGGTATTTATTGTTTGTATTTAGTTTTCTTGGGGCTCATTTTATAGAATGGAAGACATATTACAGAAATTGGGGATGATTTTGACTGGTTTTACATGAAAAGTACCCTTGGGAAAATTTAGCTCAAAGTAGCAGAAATGTTCGATTTTTACCCAAGTTCAAAAGTAAACAAATCATGCCAAGCGTCCCAATTTCACGTCAACTGGTGGTCTAATATTCTTTCACAAGTGTGTGATATTATTTATACCATTTCTACTCTAATGCAGCAGTCTGCATAACAATAAATCTTCTATTTTTTGTAAGAATAAAAATGAAAGTGGAAAGCCAAAGAAATATAAGAGGGGCCTGGGGATGTGACTAACGAACAGAGGAAAATTATTTTAGTGCCAGGAAAGTCTTTGTTTATTCGGGACCCTGTTTGGAATTGGCATCTTTTGAAATTTTTTGAAATTGGCAAAATTGCTAAATTTGACCCCTGTAATGGATAGTTGGAAATCAGTTTAAAAGGGTGGTTTCTTGTACTCATTCAATAGAAAAAAAATGGAGTTCTAGAGAAATTTGTTATGATTTTTGTCGACCCAGTACACTGGAATTGGCGAAAATAGGGCCTCAAAGTGGGCAAAATCGCCGATGTGTGAACATTGTAGAGACCACTAACTTCGCGAGAGCATAAATTTCCCTAAGTTTTCATCAAATTTTTATTTCTTTTGGTTTTCATTTTTGATCAAAGGAAAGATTCTCTATCTTTTCATAAGAAAAATAATTTTTTTTTTAAATTTCGCCGACCCTGAGAACAAGTCTCGGAGAGGGCCTGTCGACCGTCAAAGGGTTAAATACCCCTATTGTGGTTACAGTTTATAAAATATATTTCAGTGGGGCCCCCGGTTATTGGCCGTAATCCATTCCAAAAAGGTTGGCCGATAACCGAAATGGCCGAAAACCCAATTAATTTTTTCCATGAGGGAAAATTTAACCCCCTTTAGGGCCAAGGCCAAAATCTGAAGGTGCTCCGTTTCCAAGAAATTTTGAAAAAAAAAAAAAAAAAAAAATTTTCTTACAGAATTAAAGAGCATATTTTTGTGAAGGTAATTAGACAAAAAAATATTCTGATCAGTACTTACCCAGTTTCAGTGCCAAGAAGTTTGTCAAAATGATGTGGTGGCGGCAAATCGACGAATTCCACATAGGCTTCATTATTTTGCGGTTTTTTTGTTTTTTTTTCTTTTCCAATTTTTTTCTATTCCTATAAAATTTCCCTCTTTGGGGTTACTTCACCTTCTCTGTCTTTTAATGCCACTAGGCCAGCTTGAAGTGTCTTGGACCTGTCTCACAAAATAAATGTCCATTAGTCCCTATGTTTCTTTGGCGCCTCATTAACTTTCCCTAAAAGGGACATGGTTATTGTCACTGAACTTGTTGCAAAGTGGCTTGTTTCAGCTTGCTCAGGGTCGGTTACTCTGCACAAACATTTGAACATCATTCCCACTTGGCACAAATCTCATAATCTTTGAAGAAGGCAACCTCATCACTCCCTATATTAACACCTTTGCAAATCCAGCTTCCTTGATTTGTTCTTTCTTTGACAGAATGGATCCCTATGTTTGACTTGTTTTTCCATACATCCTGGCAAGCTCGATCAAGTCTCACACCACTCTCATACTTCTGTATTTATTTCCTTCTTCCAATTCGTTTCTCACTTTCTTTACAACAGTGGGTACCACTAGCAAGTTTCTTCAGGCCATGGCAGCTTATTTCACAGTCCCACCAAGCACTAAACACAACAATAATCGTAAAATGTTGTGAATGAAGGTGCGCAGGATAGTGTTCACTCAAGCATAAACAAGCTAGACAGATCACGGTGCCTGTGCGGAGACATGGACAGAGCGGGCCGGCAGGACCAGGTCCCGTACCTGGCGGTCCGCAAAAATAGGGGCGCGATCGATAATAGTGGGACACAGTTGTCCGGAAAAAAATGGTCCTATTTTCGAAACGTTCAGTATGTGTTCGTTCAATTTTGAGGTTCCACTGTTTATGAAAAAATAACTACGTGTGGAAATAGAGAAATTCCAACGTGCTTATGTGACTACTCACTTATAAAGGAACATATTCTGATACCACCTGTTTAATGATGATATTATTTCATACATTATATTACATACATACAATGGATCCCCGGATTTCGTAGTCGTTGAAATTTCATAATATTCGGAAATAGTAACGTTCTTTTGTAAAATATTGGCTTTGGTGATATCATTGTAGCTCGGTTAATAGCCATTCATCCCAGAAATGTGTTGAGCGGCACGACACCCCATGTAGTCTAAGTGTCATTGTTTTTACAACAAGTGAGCACGATCCATGTTCATCGATAATTTCATAATAGTCCATTCATTTTAGTGCTTTGCAAATGTAACACTAAGCCACTATGGTCCAAAGACAGCTACTAGTGCCCAGCCTTTGGTAAAGAAGGCGATACCTCCCACACCATGGAATTCAAGAAAGAACACAACCAGCAGGGTACTTCCCCCACACACACCAGCCAGGGTACATTGCCACACACCCCAGCAAGGGTACTTTGCCACACATCCCAGCCAGGGTACTTTGCCACACACCCCAGCCTGGGTACTTCCCCACACACCACACCAGCCAGGTACTTCCCACACCACACAGCCAGGTACTTCCCCACACACACCAGCCAGGGTGCTTCCCCACCACACACCAGCAGGGTACTTCCCACACACACCAGCCAGGGTACTTCCCCCACAACACACCAGCAGGGTACTTCCCCAACACACCATCAGCCGGGTACTTCACCACACACATGATTTGATTTGTGTGGACTTGTGTCATCAGTGACTTAGAATTTCAAAGCTTTTGCTTGGGAAGCATTGAAAATTGGTTGGGCAAATTACGATTCTGTTGTGGGATGGTTGTGACAGGTCAGGCCTAGTATTGGGCCAACTGGCCTGCTGCTGCATGTTCCTGGTTTCTCTATATGTCTTATGTACAACCAGCTGTGGAAATTGCTTTAGAGGAGGAGAAAGAGAGGAGAGGGAAAAAGGTGCCTTCTTCGAAGTAAAGGAACTTTGTGCAAAGTGGAGTGAGGACATCACCCTAAACACTCTCCCCTCATACCCATCTTCCATATCCACCAACAGGTCATCTTCTACTAAAGGTAAATGTGGTACAGGGGACCCCGACCCATAGCGACTTTAATCGTGGCTCACAGAGGGCTGGTTGTTATGCAAATGTTCAGGTATGCGAATGTATTTTCCATAAGAAATAATGGAAAGCAAATTAATCCGAGCGTTTCCTCTTGTCGGTATTTATGCTTGAATGGAAGTATACTTTGATCAAAAGCAAAGACTCGTCAATTACATGATTCTTGTTGGATGAATGTATATGCTGAACTTTTGTTGAGATACATGAAAACATTCTAATTTGTAAACCTGTCACTTCTGTCAGGCCTGTTTTGTCAGAGGAAGTGCAACATACATAAGAAGTAGAATCTAAACTGTTCACTGGTATGATTTCACTGATAGGCTGGGGTAGAAATTAATGCGATCTGAGGACCAGTATTGCTTTTATTATTATGCTTATAAATGTACAGGAGGCATAGCATTATTGTTGCAAAAAAGCATACATTTCTGCAACAGTTGTACTCTTTTTTTATTCCACCTGTTTAGGTCTTGACTGTGGTGATTTGATCGTATTTGCCATGGTGTACTTCAAAATTTACCCTTATTACTTACCCTGACAATAGTTTCATCAATCGGCTGGTAAAAGATAATTCTAAGAAGTCAAGTTCATTGGCCGTGGTTCCAAGGGGACAAGTAGTAGATTCCACTTTGAGAGTCATCAAAGTGGTGAGGACTTGGGAACAAAAATTGGGATTTTGCTGCCAGGTCCCAACATTAACGGTTGCTGGTGGATACTGGAATCATAGGATGGTGTGTGGGTGGGTTGTGGTGGGTTGGGTGGCTGACTCTCCGCTTTTGTAATTGAAACTGAGATTCAGCAGCGTGGGGTACCACCCTGGCTGGTGAGTCACGCATGGCGGTGCCACTACCATCACCAAAAAACACCATACACTGATGCTGTGGTCTATCAATGCCAAAGTGTTGCACATCATCCTCAACCTCCCCTTTATCACTACCTAAAACTGGTGTAGGGCCATGGGATGTTACTCCGGGGATGGTTCTCATCCCCTGGGGCACAGCATAAGGTACCTACCCGATCGCATGGGGCGGCGAACATTCACGACGCTTCACTGGTGTAATATGATTCTCACTATCACTACTGAATGATCGTCATGTGCAATAAATCCAGTCCACGTCACTATCATTATCATAATGAAGTCAGAGGCCTGGCCCGCGAAAATATTAGTTTTCTCTGGCGTTGAGGAACAACGGAACGTGAGTCACGAGTGCCCAACCAGAGGTAGATGGTTGATGGTTCTGACAGGGTTTTTCTGAACTATTATCAATTTTCCTGGTCATTCGTTTCGGTCACTAACTTATCAAAGCCGAAAAATTGTCTTCATTTCCACTTCCATCAGTGGTCAGAAAAATCAGATAGGAAGAGGAGAGTCCAAATTTTCGGGGAGTGAGAGCTGACTTGCGAAGAGGCATGTGTGTAAAGGGTAGCTGAGACGGAGTTCCTACATGCTATGCGGGCGCCTAGATTTTTTGTTTATGGCGCACACCAACACCACAGCCCGTTCTCTCACTTGTAGGGCCTATGGTGCTTTCGTGATATATTTGATGGCGCATGATTTTTTGGCGTAGAATCTACGGTTTGGGACACTCAAGTGAGCCGTAGATATAAGGGGAGGACCTGAAAGGGTTAATGGAAATACAGTTAATCCATTCCGGATATCCCCCTAAAATATTCCCACCACAACTAAACTCAACATTTTTTTTAACAATTATGTAGTTCAGTGGACCACGCTTTACGATCAGCTCCAATGCAAACCAATTATGTTAGTGTTTTTATGTAAGTGCAATTTGCTACTTGTATGTTTGTGAGGTCTGAAATGGACTAATCTAATTCACAATATTCCTTATGGGAACAAATTCGTTCGTAATGGAACCTGTACATAATTTGAATGAAATATATCGTAAGCCGGGGGTCCACTGTATTACATTCTTTAATTAAGGGCTAAATGCTGGCTTTCTGGATGATAAGGAAAAGGAAAGAGGGAGAGCTAGAGTTTAGATGAGGAATCCCCCCTCCGTAAGACTTCAGGTAGCAAAAGCCTTCTCTGGGTTACCTCCCTTACTTTGGTATTTAATGCCACTAGGATCGACCTTTGAGTCAATGGACCCATGTCTCACAAAAGTGTCCAGAGTGTTATGTTCTAGCGTTCTCTTTAAGATTTCCTGAGGTGGGAAAGGGTTTTGTCATTAAATATGTGCAGATATGACGTGTTTCAGCTTTGCCAGGAGTGTGTTTTCGACAAAAGCTTGCACCCTAGTCCACATTGCACACACCTCTTTAATCTCTGAAGGAAGGAACCTCTTCACTCCCTCTTCCTCCTCTGAAGCAAGTTCCTCAGTGCAGTCTGTTGCGTTCTAAGTTGAAGCTCTTAGAGCATAGAAAGATGGAAAACACTGGAAAGGCCTACTGGACGATGCAGAGAAGGTCCAGGTCCCCTCCCCTTCCCCGGATTAGCACAATGACACACCCAGATATGAGTCACCTCCACTCAAGGGAAGAGCACGGCACCAGACCCGCGCACGAACTAAGTAAGTCCAACTCTCACCCTGCCTGCACCAATTGTGTATTTATATTAACCTATTTTTTAAAACTACAAAACATTTAGCCTCTATAACGCTGTACTCAGGAGTTGCTGCTCTTTCAAGTGCTTAGCTCTTCCTTAAGGTCCTCGCCACCAAATCTTCCACATCATCGCCATTCACCTCCAACCCAGGGACCTCCACCAGTGCCACAATAGAGTCCACAGGGTCAGCTGAGTCAGGAGTCAGTCTTCAAACCTTTTCCAAAATCCATATTGGACACAATATGGCCACAGTTTTATCCAAGCAGAGTTCAAAGTCTGGAAGTCCTTCCCTCCCAAGCCTGACTTCTATTGGGCTTATTGCAATGGTGTAGTGAAGTGATTCCTCCAGGGAACTGTCTTAGGGTCAACTGAGTGTCCTAGGTCACTTCAAAGCAACTTTTGAACACTGCTTTTGTGTCAAGTTTTTTGAAGTTAGAAATGATCTGCGGTCCCAATGGCGGGCCCTGGAGGAGAGGGTGGGTTAGCAGGCAAGGTACATTCACTGTGATGGAACTGAAGTCCAAAACACAACATTGGTCTTGCAGTATGGAGGAATGTGCAGGAGCTTTGTCCAGTATCGAGGCCTTGTGTAATACAATCGCTTTTACAGGAGGTATTTTTTCACATTGGGCCAAACACATCATTAGCCCACTCTGAACAATTTGCCTGTGACCCATGCCTTAAGATTTTGCTTTCCAATTTCACACACATTCGATTCTTCAGAACGTTGTTTTTTCTTGAAACACACTGTGATTTTCTGAGTGATACAAAGTTAAAAGGCTTCAATTTGAAATCATCACTAGCATTACCACACAACAAAAGAGTAAGCCTGTCTTTCATGGCTTGTGTCCTGGCAGTGCCTTTTTCTCCTGGGTTATGTATGTCCTGTTTGACTTTTCTTTATTACAAAACTGGCTTGTTTCATAACAATTGAACATTGTTGGGGGTTTGAATCATCAGACTCTATGTACCCCTGAATTCCTGCACGAATTTTTCAGCCGAACATGTGTCGAACCTTGCTGCCTCGCCTTCACCTTAAAACACCTGTTGTATGCACTATGCTTCTTAAATTTATCAAACTATCCTTTGCTGGCCATAAATTCACCAAGTCACTGCAGCACTGTTCCAGCATTTTCTTTGCAACATCTTCATGCAATCTGCCTTGCCTTATCACAAATAATAGACTCCACAACACTCGTCTCCCACTTAATTCTTTTCATTAATCCAAACAATAATATTCTTTTCATCTCCTTCCATTATTGGTGTCCTTTGTTCAGTTAGAAAATGTTACTTTTTGTTTTTTTTTTACACATTTGCATCTTTGATTTGTTCTTTCTTTGCCAGGATCAGGATGGATGTAATTGTTGATTTTTTCTTGCTCTAACATCATGGCAAGTTCCACCACCTTCATTACCAATTCAAACTTTCTATCACTTCATGCTTAAATTCCATGGTGTTTCTCACATTCTTTATCACAGGAACTTTCTTTGGAGCCATGGTTAACTTATTTCTACAGTTGCACTGCAAAAAAAAAAAAATAAACACTAAAGAACATAGGAGAAAACAAGACGGAAATGTTTGGATGTATGAGCAGAAGCTTCCTCAGCCACGAGTGACAGAGCCAAACTGGACTTGCAAGCAGCCCAGCCAGGCGGATGAGGAGTCACAAAATGGCGATCACCGAATAACGGCGATAACACCCAGGGTCAAAAAAACTGGCCGTTAACGAGTTGGCCGATAACAGAACCAGCCGATAACCGGGGGTCCACTGTATATATATATAAAGTGGACACTCGACCAACGATATTAATCCGTTTCTGAGAGCTCATCGTTAGTCGAGTTAATTTTCCCCATAAGAAATAATGGAAATCAAATCAATCCGTCCTGAACACCCAAAGTATTGAAAAAAAAAATTTGACCACATGTAATATTTATTTTAATACAAACAAACTGATGAGACATGTACAAATTACATGACACTTACCTTCATTGAAGATCTGGTGATGATTGATGGGATGGGAGGAGGGGAGAGTGTGGATGGTGTTAGTGTTTAGAAGGGGAATCCCCTTCCATTAGGGACTTGAGGTTGCTCAAGTCCTTTTCCGGGTTATTTCCCTTCTTCTTTTTAACCTTAAATGTCCTAACAGATCGACGTTCAGATTCGTAGCGCTACAAAAAGTAGTTCTAATTTTTTACAAATTTTCAATTATAACAAAAAAAAAAAAATGTAGATAAAAGTTTTTTTGACAAGTTTTCAGATGTAAAACCCAAAAAAAGAAGGTCTGAATTTTTTTACATACTTTCTGATGTTGAAAAAAACGTTATATAAAGTTTGGACCATTTTAAGGGTTAACCCTTTGAGGGTCGAAAGGCCTCTCCGAAACTTGTTTCAGCGGTCGGCCAAAATTTAACCTTTAAGGGTCACGTTACGTTAAGATCTACGGCTTTACGTTCAGGGTTCCAAACCGTAGATCTACGCCACGTGCTCAGCTCACTCTGATAACTGTGAGTGGTACATTTGGGCCTAGATATGAGAGAATACATCTATGTGGTATGTGTGCACCACATAAAACAGATCCTGCAGCACCACTGTGTTAGTAATGAGAGAAAAAAATGAATTCATGATTTTTCGATTAAAACAGCAACTTTGCCAGTGTTTTTTGTTATGTTTTTTATAGTTGTATTTGCGATTTACTTGGGTCTCATTTGATTAGAATGGAAGACATATTACAAGAAATAGAGATGATTTTGATTTTGGTTTTAGCATTGGAAATGGCTTGGAAACTGAGCTAATAGTAGCAGGGGAAATGTTAAATTTTTTGCCGATATTCAAGAGAGAAAAAACGACCTCACACGTCTAATACACGTCAGCTGGTGGGTTATATACATTCAAAATATGGTGATGATATTTATACAAATTATTACAGTTTTGCATAACAGTTAAATATTTCTATATTTTGGTGTGAATGAAAAATTCATTATGTGAATAAAATCAAATGGAATTTCATTTGTAAGCCTCAAAAACATAACCAATGAACAGAGTGAAATGTTAGTATAGTTGGCCAGGTCCATGACTACATTCGTCATTCTGGACCCTATTTTGTATTGGAATATTTTGACATACTTTGTGTTAAATTGCCAAATTAACAATTTACGTATCACTTTATTTGTAGTTGAAACAGTTGGACTTGGCGGATGTCTTGTGCTCAATCGATATAGATTAGAATAACTCTAATGAAATGCTAAGAATTTGGTTGATTGGAATAATGTAATTGGCCTAAAAATGGGAGTCAAAGTATGGCAAAATCGCGATTCGTAAATATCGCTGAACATCAAAATTCGCGAGAGCATAAAATTTCGTCAATTTTCCACCAAATTTTCGTACTTTTTGTTTTATTACCTTCACAAAAGATTTCTCTATGATTTCATAAGGAAAAAATATAAATTTTTTTTTTGAAAATTCTTGGACACTGGTGCGTGGACTCCGATTTGGGCCTTGGACCTGAATGGTGTTTAAAAAAAAAAAAAATTATCTTCTCTTATGAAAAGATAGAGAATCTTTTCCCGATCATAATGACACCAAAAGTTTGAAATTTGTAGAACAACTTACGGAATTAGGCCTCGCAAAGTTAGCGGTTCTCGGCGATGTTTACGCATCGGCGATTTTGCCCACTTGAGCCCCATTTCGGCCAAAAATTTCACTGTACTAGTCGACAAAAAAACATGTATATTTCGCTAGAACTCCATTTTGTTCTATCGAATGGGGCAAGAAAACCTACTCATTATGAAATTCAACTATCCAGTACGTGGTCCGAACATTTAGCAATTTTGCCAATTTTCTCACCAAATTTCAAAAGATGCCAATTTCCGATAGGGTCCGAATAAACCAAGAAAGACATTTCCTGGCATAAATGACATTTCCTCTGGCGTCATTAGTAGTACTCAAGGCCCTCTTATATTCTTTTGCTTTCCACTTTGAATTTTTATTCTCACAAAAAAATAGAAGATTTACTGTTATGCAGACTACTTGCTTTAGTGTAAGAAATGGTTTTTAAGATTATTGGTTGCACTTGTGGAAAGAATATTAGACTCAACCAGTTGACTGTGTATTGCCTGCTTGGCTTCGATTTGTATACTTTTGAAGTTTGGTATAAATCGAACATTTCTGCAACTTTGTGCTCAATTTCAAGCGCACTTTTCTTTGTAAAACCAGTTCAAAATCATCTCAATTTTCTGTAATATGTCTTCCTTTTTATTAAAATGAGACCAAGAAAACTAGAATACCAACAATATTAACACATACGAATTACACTGCAAAGTCGCTGATTATTAAAAAAAATGGCTAAAGTTTTTTTTTCTATTATGCACTGTGTGATGCAGGGATTTTTTTTAGACTGTGCACAATTGACCACATTGACCAACTTTCATTATGAAGGCTACCGCTTTCTCCCACTAGTTTTGAGGACGCTAGAATTTATGAGTACTAGTACGTCAAAATCCCCTTTCGCGTAAGACGTACTAGTACGAAGAAAACCTCAAGGGTTTAATGCACTAGGACCAGCTTGAGTCCAATGAGACCTCTGTCGCACACATATCCTTGTCCAGAGAGCTCTGTAAATTTACCCCGTTCCTATTTTGTTTTGTCTGAAATGGGCCATTAACATTGTAATTTGTAATAGTCACCAGCACCGGCTTGCCAAATAGCTGTGTTAGGGTGATTTTTCATCATAAGGTTTGCAGTTCAACCCACTTTGCAACCATTTCCGTAATCTTTGATGTAGGCACAATGGATTCCACAAATGGCATAGGCATCTCAGGGTGCAGTTAGCACCAAAACCCTTCAAATCTTTCTTAATTATTCCATACTAATTCTCACCTTTTTATCAAACAAGATTGGCATAGAAGCTTTCTTGGGGCCCATGGTGACTTATTTGCAGGTGCAATCACTAAAACGCTGGTGTGGTAATTATGAAATGTCGATTGTATGTTTGGTTGCGGACCGCGGTGGCTGGCTTGTAAACGTGGCACACAGGGACAGTGAGGCGTTTGCTCAGGCCACACGTGGATGCGTCTTGAATGGAACGAATTATGTTGGTCGAGGTTTTTTTAGCATCTAGTCGAGGCACATTTTTTGCCGTTAAAATGTATCGTAGTCGGATTTAACGTTATACGATTGCCATCGTTGGTCGAGGGTCACACTGTGTTTATAATATACAGTGGACCCCGCATCTTTTACCGTCGGCATCCACTAACGTTTCATCCACATTACCGCTCGCTTTTATCGCAAAAATTTTGCCTCACATACAGCTCAAAAACTCGCATCCCGCTCTTCGTCGGTCGCGTCCCTAATGTGCGCCTTAAGGCCAGCTCTACATGTGCCGACGGTGGACATTGTTACCAGCCAGCTTTCCGCGGTAACAATAAAAGCGTACAATCGGAAACATTTCGTATATATTAAGTGTTTTTGGTGGATTTATCTGCAAAATAAGTGGTACCATGGGCCCAAGTAAGCTTTAGTGCCAACCTACAAGCAATAAGCGGTCGAGAACTTACTATAAGATGAAGAAAAAGATCATTGTTTTTAATAAGTATGAAAGTGGACGTGCGTGTCTCCGAGCTCCCGGCCAGGTTGTATAATAAACCCCCATCAAACATCGCTTTCTATGGTGGTAAGAGCTGCTGCTGCTGCTGCTTGCTGTAGCATCCTCTGCTGATGCTGTAGAATCCTCATGCTTGCTGCTGTAGCATCGATCTGACTGCTGCTGTAGCTTCGTCTGCTGCTGCTGTGCAATGTCAGCAGCTGCTGCTGTAGCACGTGTTGGTGGGGCTTATGAGAATACCAAATGAAACAATTAACCCCAGAGGATTTGCCACCCAGGATAACCCAAAAAAAGTCAGTGTCATCGAGACTGTCTAATTATTTCCCATTGGGTCCTTAATCTTGTCTCCCAGGATTGCAAACCCACACAGTCGACTAACACGGTGAACAGCGGAAAAATGCCTGGAATAGCCCAGTGCTCTCTAATTGGTGAATTTAAAGCAGCAAAGGTTGGTTTGAGAGATGTAAGAATCGTAGGTGGGCACTCATACGAACAGTTGTGATAAGGCCTGTTCTGATGAAAATGACATAACAGGACCCTTTTTTACAGTACTCAAGGAGGAAAGGCACTCCTAGGGACAATTGTGGTTCATCAGTCATTGCTGCATCTTATAAAGGTAAGTGTATTTATTCTTCATTTAGTAGAGTAGTACATGCACAAATATATTGTGCATGTACTACTTGCTATTGTGCATGTATCCTTCTCTTTGTGTGTAGGAAAATGTATATTTCAATGTGTAAAATTTTTTAAAATTTCATACTTTTGGGTGTCTTGCACAATGGATTAATTTGATTTACCATTATTATTTCTTATGGGGAAAATTCATTCGCATACCGATCATTTCGCATAACAATGAGCTCTCTTGCACGAGTTTTATAAAAAAAAGTCGCTATGCGGGGGCCCACGGTATTTATATATATAATATATTTTTATATATTTATCTTTATATATATTTATATAATATTTTTCTTTTTTTATATATATATTTTATATTATCTATATTTTATATATATATTTATATATATACAGTGAGAACCGCATAAGTACGCCATTGCATAACCGTACTATCCGCATACCGGACGCTGTGGATCGCTAAAATTTTGCCTCGCACATACCGCCCAAAAACCCGATCACGCCCTTTCGTCCGAGGACGCAGTCAATGTGCGGCTGAGCCAGCTCAAATGTTCCGCGGTGGCATTGTTTCCAGACCAGCCCTCCGCGGTAACAATCAAGCATACAATCGGAATATTTCGTATTATTACAGTGTTGTTCGGTGCTTTATCGGGAAATAAGTGACCATGGGCCCCAAGAAAGCTTCAAGTTCCAACCCTACAGCATAAGGGTGAGAATTCCAAATAGGATGAAGAAAAGAGATCATTGATAAGTATGGAAAGTGGAGTGCGTGTCGCAGATTGGTCAGGTTGTACAAGAAACCCAAACACACCAATCTCTCTATTGTGGGCAACAGAAAGGCATCAAAGGTGGAAGCTGATCTTGCCAAAAGTTTACATGTGTTTTCGAATCAGAGATCGCAAGTGATGGAAGATGTTGAGAGAGAGTTTTTTGGTGTGGATAATTGTAAAAACCATGCTAGGCAGGAGATAGCGTTTTCTAAGCGATCAATTAAGCGAAAAGGTAGGCAAGTTGCATGAGGATTTAAGTAAAAAAACATGCCCTGGCAACTTGTGATGATTGTGATGTGAATTTAAGGCCGCAAAAGGTTGGTTTGAGAGATTAAGAAGCGTGTTAGTGGCATACATTGTGTGTAAGGCATTGTGAGGCTGCCAGTTGGGGACCACAAAGCCAGCTGAAAAATTATGTGCAGGAATTCAAGGAGTACATCGACAGTTGAAGGACTGGAAACATGAACAAGGTTTATTGTGATGAAATCAGGGACTGTTTTGGAAGAAATGCCAAGAAGACCTACAATTACTCAGGAGGAAAAGGCAACTCCCAGGACATATGCCTATGAAAACAGGCTTACTCTGGTTGATGTGTTCCAATGCTTTTTATTTTAACTGGTGATTGCAAAGTGAAGCCTTTATTAGGGTAATCACTCTGAACTCCCAGACCCGTTCAGGTCAAAAGATGATCATCAGGGGAATTTGTGTGTTCTGTGGAAGGCAAACAAGTAAGGCATGGGTCACTAGGGACTTTTTCTATGACTGGTTACACCTTGCATTTTGCCCCCAAGGTGATGAAAGATTACCTAACTGAAAAAGAAATTAGAACTAAGTGCTTGGTGTTAGGTCAATGCCCAGGGTCATACTACAGACGTGGCAGAGCGACTTTATGGGAGACATGAAATTAATTATGGTGACGTTTTTGCATCCTAATACCACTCCTCTTCTGCAGGCCCATGGACCAGCAGGTTATTGCAAACTTCAAAAAACTGTACTCAAAAGCTTCTGTTTGATAGGTGCTTGTAGTGTACTCAGAATAACTCAACTGACTCTAAGAGACTTGTGGAGGATCACTTTCTAATATACTCAGTTGTGTAACCTTATAGGTAAGGGCTGTGCGGAGGGAGTGCGAACTAAGATGACCTTGAAATCTGCTTGGAAGAAACTGTGGCCAGATGTGTAGACAAAAGGGATTTTGAAGGGTTTGGGATAAACCCTGATGAGCGATTATGCCAGTTGAGGAATCCATTGTGGAATTGGGAAAGTCTTAGGGTTGGAGGCTTAGTGGGGATGATGTGGAAAGAGTTGGTGGAGGAGGACATTTGAAGAAATAAACCACTGATGAGCTGATAGATCAACTACTACAAGGCAGTGGCCGACCTGAGGAAATCTGGTTCGAAGGAGGGGAGAGGAGAAATTGAAGAAAATTGCTTAACTACAAAGATTAAGGAAATCTGTGCAATGGTGGCTTGATGTGCAACCTTCATGGATGAAAATCACCCCTTCTAACAGCTCTTGCAATGCGTGGCTGGTGACTTTTACACTGACCATGTTGTGAATGAACACTTTTAGGGAAGTCATTAAGGAACAAGAGGAGGTAAAAGGCGACACTATGGACAGATATGTTGTGCGAAGGAATGTCCCAGTGGACTCTGAGCTGGTCCTAGTGCATTAAAAGAAAGGAAAGTAACCCCCAGAAAAGGAATCGACACATCAGTCTATGGATGGGGATTCCCCTTAAAATACTAACGCCTCTCCGTCCCCTCCTCCCATCCATCAATCATCACCTGATCTTCTATAAAAGATAAGTGTCATGTAATTGTGCATGCCTTTTTCAGTTTGTGTGTATTAAATTTAACATTCATGTGTAAAATTTTTTTTTTTATTACTTTTGGGTGTCTTGCACTGGATTAATTTGTTTCCATTATTTCTTAGGGGAAAATTCATTAGATACCGAACATTTCGCATAGCAGCCAGCACTCTTGCACGGATTAAGGTCGCTATGCGGGGTCCACTGTTATTTATTTATATATATATATATATATATATAGTATATATATATATATATATTATATATATATATATAATTTGTTTATATATATCTATATATATACAGTTGGACCCCCGCATTTGCGATTTTAATCCGTGCAAGAGGCTTCATTGTTTGCGGTAAATGATCGGTATGCGAAATGAACTTTTTCCATAAGAATAAGAAATAATGGAAAATCAATTTAATCACGTGCAAGGACACCCTAAAAGTATAAAAAAAAAAATTTACCGCATGAATATTACATTTTCCTACACACATTAGTGGAAGGATACATGCACATAGCAGTGTAGTAAATGCACAATAAATATTGTGATGTACTACTCTTACTTAAAGAAAGAATAAATGGACACTTACCTTTATTGAAGATGCACAGAATGTTGATGAGTCACTGTGTCTGGGTGTGCCTGTTCCTCCTGGAGTACATGTAGGTACTGTTTGGCATTTTTCTTCCAGAACAGGCCTTACACACTGTGTATGCCTCTACGATTCTTAAATCTCGCAAACAACCTTTGCTGGCTTTAAATTCACACAATATGGACATAGTTCCAAGGGCTTTTTTCCCTGTTCACCTGGGTTGGATAGTCGACTGATGTGGGTTGCACCTGGGAGACAGATTAAGGACCCAATGGAAATAAGTTACAGTCTTCGATGACACTGACTTTTTTGGGTTATTCCTGGGTGGCAATTCCTCTGGGGTTAATTGTTTCTTGGTATTCTCAATAAGCCACCCAACAAAGGTGCTGCAGCAAGGCAGCAGCAGGGCAGCAGCTGACAGTGCTACAGGCGCAGCAGACGATGCTACAGCAGCAGCAGAAAAGCTACCAGCAGCAGCATGCAGCTGACGGTGGTATCAGCTGGCAGCAGACGATGCTTATCCGCAGCAGCAGACGAGCTACAGGCAGCAGCTGTCGATGCTACAGCAGCAGCAGTCCGATGATTTATAGCAGCAGCAGTCGATGCTTTCCTATAGCAGCAGCAGACGATGCATAGCTGCAGGAAGACGATGCTATAGCAACTGCAGACGGTACTACAGCAGACAGCAGACGGTACTACGCAGCAGCATCAGTACTACAACAGCCAGGGAGCAGACAGTACTTAAAAAGCGCAGCAGCTGACAGAGCCTTCAGCAGCTGCTGACAGTGGCTACAGCAGCTGCAGATGTTTGCTACAGCAGCAGCAGACGTTCACTACTGCGCAGCAGCAGTTGTACCACCAATAGTAGCGATGGTTGATTGGGGTTTATTATACAAATGGCCAGCTCGGAGTACACTCACTCCACTTTCATACTTATTCAATGATCTTTTTTCTTCTCCTCTATTAATTCTAACCCTTATTGCTGTAGGGTTGGCTCTAGAGCTTTTGGGGCCCCAATGGTCATTATTTTGCAGATATAAATCACCAAAAAACTCTGTAATAATTCGTAATGTTCCGATTGTATGCTTGGATGGTACCGCGGAGGCTGGCTGGGTAATCAATGCCACCGGCGGCACAGGTGGGCTGGCAAGGGGGGCACATTGGGACGCGTCTCGGCCATCGGAAGAGCGGTGAGAGGGTTTTTTGAGCGGAATGACGATGGCAATAATTTTTGCGATATAAATGCAGCAGTTATGGGATAAAACGTTATGTGTTTGCCAACGGTATGGAGGGGAGTCCACTGTATATATATATTTATATTTTTAGTTATATATTTATAATATATAGATATTATATATATTTTATAATATATTATATTATATATATATTATATATATACTATAATATATAGATATATATATATATATATATTTAATTATATATTATATTTAATAATAAACCACACACCACCCTACCACCGATTACGACGAGTTAGGTTCCGAGAAACCTGTGTTTAAGCGAAATGATCGTATTAAGTGTACTTTATACTGAATATCAACAAAACATTTTTGTAATGACTTTATTTTTATTGTTTTATTTTGGTTATTTATGTTTTGCTTCCACTTTTTATGTTGTTAGTACATACTGTATGTTATTACTGTAAGGTTATAGGATAAACACGGCGTGTCATGTGGGTTTTCGATTACGTGGGTATAGGGTAAGATACTCACGTTGGACTGGTAGTACGTATAATATATAACGGGAAGTATGGGTAAGCACCCAACGTCGACCTGCCTCTCCTCTGACTCCCTATCTTGACTGACTTTCACAAGTTGTTACAGTGCGAGGGTGTTTGAAATCCTGCTATGGTCGTCAGCATATGATACAGTCAATGATTCACACAGACGGTTGTGGTAGTGGGTCATCTACTGGTACAATGGTTTGGTACTGGTTACTAGGAACTGGTAATACACTGAGATGAGTACATCACAAATTAGTTGTTTATTTCTGTAATTTGGCATAAATAAAATGGTCGTAAGTCGAGTAACCTTGGTCGTTAAGTCGAGCAGGTCGTAAGTCGGATGGTAGTTAAGGTAGGTGGAACCTCAAAATCAAAATCTTAATCGTTCCAGGTGCTAGTTCTTAATTCGAAAAGTCTGAAATTCGAAGCAATATTTCCCATAAGAATAATGGAATACAATTTATCCGTTCAGAAACCAAAAATATTCCACACAAAATATACATTTTATAGGATTAATTACAGTTTTACATTACAACAAATACGTACTATAGTTTTTAATTATGTATTGTAATACATATAAAAATTAACATTTTTACTTACCTTTATGAAGATTGGTGATGGAATCTGGAAGATAGGGAGAGGAGAGAGGAGAGAGGGGTGTTGGGGGTAGTGTTTGGAAGGAGATCCCCCTCCATGGGACTTCAGGTAAAGCCCTCTTTGGGGTTACTTCACCTTCTCTGTCTTTTAATGCCACTAGGCCAGCTTGAAGTGTCTTGGACCTGTCTCACAAAATAAATGTCCATTAGTCCCTATGTTTCTTTGGCGCCTCATTAACTTTCCCTAAAAGGGACATGGTTATTGTCACTGAACTTGTTGCAAAGTGGCTTGTTTCAGCTTGCTCAGGGTCGGTTACTCTGCACAAACATTTGAACATCATTCCCACTTGGCACAAATCTCATAATCTTTGAAGAAGGCAACCTCATCACTCCCTATATTAACACCTTTGCAAATCCAGCTTCCTTGATTTGTTCTTTCTTTGACAGAATGGATCCCTATGTTTGACTTGTTTTTCCATACATCCTGGCAAGCTCGATCAAGTCTCACACCACTCTCATACTTCTGTATTTATTTCCTTCTTCCAATTCGTTTCTCACTTTCTTTACAACAGTGGGTACCACTAGCAAGTTTCTTCAGGCCATGGCAGCTTATTTCACAGTCCCACCAAGCACTAAACACAACAATAATCGTAAAATGTTGTGAATGAAGGTGCGCAGGATAGTGTTCACTCAAGCATAAACAAGCTAGACAGATCACGGTGCCTGTGCGGAGACATGGACAGAGCGGGCCGGCAGGACCAGGTCCCGTACCTGGCGGTCCGCAAAAATAGGGGCGCGATCGATAATAGTGGGACACAGTTGTCCGGAAAAAAATGGTCCTATTTTCGAAACGTTCAGTATGTGTTCGTTCAATTTTGAGGTTCCACTGTTTATGAAAAAATAACTACGTGTGGAAATAGAGAAATTCCAACGTGCTTATGTGACTACTCACTTATAAAGGAACATATTCTGATACCACCTGTTTAATGATGATATTATTTCATACATTATATTACATACATACAATGGATCCCCGGATTTCGTAGTCGTTGAAATTTCATAATATTCGGAAATAGTAACGTTCTTTTGTAAAATATTGGCTTTGGTGATATCATTGTAGCTCGGTTAATAGCCATTCATCCCAGAAATGTGTTGAGCGGCACGACACCCCATGTAGTCTAAGTGTCATTGTTTTTACAACAAGTGAGCACGATCCATGTTCATCGATAATTTCATAATAGTCCATTCATTTTAGTGCTTTGCAAATGTAACACTAAGCCACTATGGTCCAAAGACAGCTACTAGTGCCCAGCCTTTGGTAAAGAAGGCGATACCTCCCACACCATGGAATTCAAGAAAGAACACAACCAGCAGGGTACTTCCCCCACACACACCAGCCGGGGTACTTTGCCACACACCCCAGCCGGGGTACTTTGCCACAAAACCCCAGCCAGGTACTTTGCCACACACCCACCAGGTACTTCCCCCACCCCACACCAGCCAGGTATTTCCCCCACACACACCAGCCAGGGTACTTCCCCACACACACCAGCCAGGGTACTTCCCCACACACACCAGCCAGGGTACTTCCCCACACACACCAGCCAGGGTATTTCCCCCCACACACACCAGCCAGGGTACTTCCCCACCCCAAAATCAGCCAGGTACTTCCCCACACACATGATTTGATTTGAGTGGGACTTGTGCATCAGTGACTAGAATTATCAAAGCTTATTGCTTGGGAAGCATTGAAAATTGGGTTGGGCAAATACATTCTGTTAGGGATGGTTTGTGAAGGACCTGCCTAGTATGGGCCAACAGGCCTGCTCAGTGTTCCTGGTTTTCTTATGTTCTTATGTAAAACCAGCTGAGGAAATTGCTTTAGAGAGGAGAAAGAGAGAGGGGAAAAAGGTGCCTTCTTCGAAGATAAAGGACATTTGTGCAAAGTGGAGTAGGAACATCACCCTAAACCCTCTCCCCTCAAAACCCATTTTCCATACAACCAACAGGTATCTTCAAAAAAGGTAAATGTGGTACAGTGACCCCCCATAGCATTTTTAATCCGGGGCAAGAGGGCGGGTTGTTATGCAAATGTTCGGTATGCGAATGAATTTTCCCCATAAGAAATAATGGAAACAAATTAATCCGTGCAAGACACCCAAAAGTATGAAAAAAAAAAATTTACCACATGAAATGTTAATTTAATACACACAAACTGAAAAAGGCATGCACAATTACAGACACTTACTTTTATTGAAGATCTGGTGATGATTGATGGGTGGGGGGAGGGGAGAGAGAGTGTTGGGTTTAGAAGGGGAATCCCTTCCATTAAGACTTGAGGTGTTGATCCTTTTCTGGGTTTACTTCCTTCTTCTTTTAATGCCACTAGGACAAGCTTCAGAGTCACGGGACTTCTTTCGCACAACATATCTGTCCATAGTGGCCTGTACCTCTCGTTCCTTTATGACTTCCCTAAAGTGTTTCACAACATTGTCATGTACAGGTTGCCAACACGGCTTGCAAAAAGCTGTGTGGAGGGAGTTTCATCCATAAAGGTTTGACTTCAAGCCACTTTGCACAGATTCCTTAATCTTGTAGTAGGCAACTTCTTCAATTTCTCTCTCCCCTCCTCTGAACCATTTCCTCCAGTCTGGCCTCTTGCTGTTGAAGTTGATCTATCAGCTCATCAGTGGTTATTTCTTCATTGTCCCCCCTCCCCCAAACTCTTTCCACATCATCCCCACTAACCTCCAACCCTAAGGGACTTTCCCATGCCACAATGGATTCCTCAACTGCATAATCCTCTCAGGGTTAGCCTCAAACCCTTCAAAATCCCTTTTGTCTACACATTCTGGCCACAGTTTCTTCCAGGCAGAGCTCAAGGTCTTCTTAGTCACTCCCTACCCAAGCCTTACCTATAAGGTTTACACAATTGAGGATATTAAAGTGATCTCTCCAAAAGTCTCTTAGAGTCAGTTGAGTTTTTGAGGTCACTACAAAGCACCTTTCAAACAGAGCTTTTGTGTACAGTTTTTTGAAGTTTGCAATAACCTGCTGGTCCATGGGCTGCGGGAAAGGAGGGGTATTAGGGAGGCAAAAACTTCACCTTAATGAATTTCATGTCCCATAAAGTCGCTCTGCCACGTCTGTAGGATGACCAGGGGCATTGTCTAACACCAGGAGGCACTTAAGTTCTAATTTCTTTTCAGTTAGGTAATCTTTCACATTGGGGGCAAATGCATGGTGTAACCAGTCATAGAAAAAGTCCCTAGTGACCCATGCCTTACTGTTTGCCCTCCACAGCACACACAAATTCTCCTTGAGGACATTCTTTTGCCTGAACGGTCTGGGAGTTTCAGAGTGTACACTAAAAAGGCTTCACTTGCAATCACCATAGCATTGGAACACATCAACAAAGTAAGCCTGTCTTTCATAGGCTTATTCCTGGAGTGCCTTTTTCCTCCTGAGAAAATGTAGTCCTTCTTGGCATTTTCTTCCAAAACACCCTTTGTTTCATCACAATTAAACACTTGTTCAGGTTTCAGTCCTCACTTTCTATGTACTCCTTGAATTCCTGCACATATTTTTCAGCTGCTTTGTGGTCCGAACTGGCAGCCTCACCATCCCTTTCACACTATGTATGCCACTAACGCTTCTTAAATCTCTCAAACCAACCTTTGCTGGCCTTAAATTCATTTCTCATCATCACAAGTTGCAGGCATTTTTTTAATTAAATCCTCATGCAACTTCCTAGCCTTTTTGCTTATGATCGCTTGAGAGACGCTATCTCCTGCTAGCTGTTTTTCTTTTTATCCACACCAATAAGTGCCCTCTAAACACCCTTCCATCAACTTGCGATCTCTGTTTTGAAAAACAGTTAAACCTTTGAAAGGAACAGTTTCCTTGATTGCCTTTCTTTTGCCCACAATAGTAGAGATGGTGATTTGGGTTTCTTGTACAACCTGACAGGTCGGCGACACCACTCCACTTTCATACTTATCAATATCTCTTTCTTCATCTCAATTGGAATTCTCACCCTTATTGCTGTAGGTTGGAACTAGAAGCTTTCTTGGGGCCCATGGTCACTTATTTTCCAGATAAAGCACCCGAAAACACTGTAATAATACAAAATTTATTCCGATTGTATGTTTGGATGTTACCGCGGAGGCTGGCTGGTAAACAGTGCACCGGCGGAACATATGAGGCTGGCTCAGGCCGCACATTGGACACGTCTGGGACGAAGGGCGGGTGAGGGGGTTTTTGGGCAATATGCGAGGCAAAATTTTTGCGATCAAAGAGGGGAATGCGGATTGTACGGTATGCGATGCGTACGGTATGCGGGGGTCCACTGTATTATTGTTTTTATACTCGATTTCTCACTTTTTCTGTGTGTAAATCTATATTTAATCTATAAAAAAATAATTTATTGTTAATATTCTTGGGTGTCTGGAACAGATTAATTGGATTTACATTTTTCTTATGGGAAAAATGAATTCGGAAATCGTCAGATTCGTGTTTAGTCACTCTGGAACGGATTAATTACGATAGCCGGGGGTCCACTGTGTGGTGTGTGGTGTTTTGGTGTATATATATACAGCCTCTCCTACTTACAAAGGATCGCTGCCTAAGACCACATTGGTAAATGAATTTGTCACTAAGCGAGGAGCATACTGTGGTAGTGGGTTTGTGTCAGCCATCTTTGATATTGTTTTAATGTCACTTTTGGCCCCTTTTAAATAACTTTCTGGTGTGTTTTTAAATGTTAATACATTAGGGGATACTGTATATTAAAAATAAACAGAATAGGGGAAATCAGCTCTACTATTTGGGTGTGAAACGGGTCATAAACCCATTGTAAGTCCAAGTCGTCGGTAAACGAGTGTGTCACTAAGTGGGGAGAGGCTGTGTATGATGTAATAAAATATATTATAAAAATATATATATATATAATATATATATATATATAATATATATATAATATATATATATATATATATATATAGTGGACCCCGCATAACGATTACCTCCGAATGCGACCAATATGTAAGTTACTTATGTAAGTGCATTTGTACGTGTATGTTTGGGGTCTGAAATGGACTAATCAAACTTCTCAATATTTCTTATGGGAGCAAATTCAGTCAGTACTGGCCCCTGAACATACTTCTGGATGAAAAAATATCGTTAACCGGGGGTCACGGGTGTGTGTGTATGTATGTGTATATATAATATATATATATATATATATATATATATATAATTATATATATATATATATATATAATAATATATATATATAAGTCACCTCCCCCTTCCGCTGACTATTTTTTAAGTAACTATAATATATTGGTGTGCCAGTGTTTTGCTTGCACGAAGACTGTATCACTAATGTAACACGGGAATCTTCAGTGTTAAGGGAAACCTGAGATGGGCAGCATGAGTTGTGTTGTATTGTAGCCTTAAGTGTAACACTGGAAACCCCACCAGCATGCACATGCTCTCTATCTCTCTCTCTAACATTATATATTCCCCAATGTTACTTTAGTGATACAGTCTTCCCATGCAAGCAAACACTGGCACACCACTAATTATAGTTACTTTAACATAGTATAAAATATATATATATTTATTATTATTATTTTTATTTTTATTATTAACACATCGCCAAATTCCACCCAAGGCAGGGTGGCCCGAAAAAGAAAAACTTCATCATTAACTCCGCACTGTTTTGCCAGAGGGGTGCTCTACACTACAGTTGTAAAACTGCAACTTTAAACACCCCTCCTTCAGAGTGAACACTGTACTTCCCATTTCCAGAACTCATTCCCCGGCCTACCGGTTTCCCTGAATCCCTTCATAATGTTACTTTGCTCACACTCCAGCAGCACATCAAGTTTTAAAAAACCCAATTTGTCTCCATTCACTCCTATCAAATACGCTCACGCTTTCTTGCTGGAAGTCCAAGCCCCTCGCACACAAAAACCTCCTTTACCCCCTCCTCCAACCTTTCCTGGGGTGGCCCCCTACCCCCCCTTCCCTCCACTACAGATTTATACACTCGAAGTCAATGGATAAAAGTCCGTGGCTGAGGGCTAAGACATCAATCATAATATTAGGATTTAATGGTAGTTGTAAAAGTTGGTTTAAAAGTGTCTGTTTAAGGGGTCATCCTGGTTCTCTGGGCCTTAACAGCACTACAGAAATCCTACATTTATTAACAGTGAAAATGTATGGTGGACGAGTTCTTGCCTATAGCCCAGCCAAGAAGTAGCGAATTTATGGTGTATGTTGGTGCACGTGTATGGGGGGTGGTGTATGTTGGTGCACGTGTATGGTGGATGGTGTATGTTGGTGGGTGGGGTATGTGCACGTGTATGGTGGGTGGGGTAGTGCACGTGTATGGTGGGTGGTGTATGTTGTGCACGTGTATGGTGGGGGGGTGTATGTGGTGCACGTTAAAGGTGGTGGTGATTTTTGGTGCACGTGTATGGTGGGGGTGTATGTGGTGCACGTGTATGGGGGGTGGTGTATGTTGGGCACATGTATGGTGGGTGGTGTATGTTGGTGCACGTGTATGTGGTGGGTGTATGTTGGTGCACGTGTATGGTGGGTGGGTATGTGTGCACGTGTAAAGGTGGGGTGTAGTGCACGTGTATGGTGGGTGGTGTATGTTGCACTGGATGGTGGGTGGGGTTTTGTTGTGCAAAGTGTATGGTGGTTGGTGTATGTTGTGCACGTGTATGGTGGGGGGTGTATGTTGGTGCACGTGGGAGGGTGGGTGGTGTATGTTGTGCACGTGATGGTGGGTGGTTTTATGTTGTGCACGTTTTATGGTGGGTGGTGTATTTGTGCACGGTATGGTGGGTGGTGTATGTTGGGCACGTGTATGGTGGTGGCGTATGTTGTTTCACGTGTATGGTGGGTGGTGTATGTTGTGCACGTGTATGGTGGGTGGTGTAAAGTTGGTTTCACGTGTATGTGGGGGGTATGTTGGTGCACGTGTATGGTGGGTGGTGTATGTTGTGCACGTGGGTTTTGGTGGGGGGTGTATGTTGGTGCACGTGTTTTGGGGGTGGTGTATTTTGGTGCACGTGTATGGTGGGTGGTGAGTTGGTGCACTGTATGGTGGGTGGTGTAGGTTGGTGCACGTGTATGGTGTGTGGTGTATGTTGGTGCACGGTATGGTGGGTGGTGTATGTTGGTGCACATGTAGGTGGGTGGTGTATGTTGGTGCCGTGTATGGTGGGTTTGGGGTATTTGGTGCACGTGTATGGTGGGTGGTGAGTGTTGGTGCACGTGTATGGTGGGTGGTGTATGTTGGTGCACGTGATGGTGGGTGGTGTATGTTGTGCACGTGTATGGTGGGTGTGTATGTTGGTGCACGGATGGTGGGTGGTGAGTGTTGGTGCACGTGTAGGTGGTGGTGTATGTTGGTGCACATGTTTGGTGGTGGGTATGTTGGTGCACATTATGGTGGGTGGTAAAGTTGGTGCACGTAATGGTGGGTGGTGTATGTTGGTGCACGTGTAAAGGTGGGTGGTAAGTGTTGGTGCACGTGTATGGTGGGTGGTGTATGTTGGTGCACGTGTATGGTGGGGGGGTGTATGTTGGTGCACGTGTATGGTGGGTGTGTATGTTGTGCCGTGTATGGTGGGGGTGTATGTTGGTGCACGTGTATGGTGGTGGTGTATGTTGGTGCACGGTATGGTGGGTGGTGAGTGTTGGGCACGTGTATGTGGGTGGTGTATGTTGGTGCACGTGTATGGTGGGGGGTGTATGTTGGTGCACGTGTATGGTGGGGTGTGATGTTGGTGCACGTGTATGGTGGTGGTTATGCTGGTTTCACGTTATGGTGGGTGGTGTTAAAGGGGATGGCAGGTGCTGCTTGCCTTTCCCTCATCCCTACGCTCATACACTTCATCATGTAGTGGGAGGAACACTGGTTTTACCAGGGCGGTAAGAACTAGTCACAACACACCACACTAACCCCCACCTGCCCACAAAAGGTTGGGAAGGGATTGTCACACAATACCCACACCTGCCCACATTGTCATAATGCCCCGGCGAGTGTTGGGCGCGGCAGCCTTAACACTATGCTCGTTCTGTTTGGTCCAAGTGTCAGCTGAATATAAGAAACAAGTGTTAAGTGTTTCATATGATAGGAGGAGGTACAAAGGTATCCTAATGAGCAGTTCCACAACACCACTTGATGCTTCGCCTGCTTTCCTGCCACCTACCACCGTGTGTCATCACTGAGACAGGGAGCAAAAACAGTACATGGGGGACGAGGGACACGCCAAGATAGGCAGGGTTTTTTTAATTGTAAAATTAAGTAAACTAAACAAATGTATTGCGGCCTTATTCTCTGATAGGTATAGCGTAATGTGAACGAAAGCTATTTTATTCCCCGTCATTGGTAAAAGCGGTGTTTGGAGGGTGAATAATGTGGAAAGACAGATTCCCGTCACGGAAGCGATAATCCCGTACAGCGCCCCGGACACTGGAAGATAAGTTCAATTAATTCTTATTTTAAGGGAACAGTTTTCCCATAACCACTTCAAGGCCACTCCCTCGAGGAGTGAAGCTCGGCTACATACGTAGTGTGTGACCACAGAGATGCATAACAATATTAATCCCTCCGTCACATGGGGGGGGATGCACACTACCCACAATGCACCAAACAAATTACACAAATAACCTGCACACAAAAAAGAGAAGCCCACGACGACCTTCGGTCCGACTTGGACCATTGTCAATGGTCCAAGTCGGACCGAAACGCCGCCGCAAGGGCCCCCCTCCCCTATGTGCGGGCTATTTGTGTATCGCTCCAGTCCCCGGTTTTTGCCTTTTTGTTATTTATGCACCAAACATCCTCCCAGTTGTCAGGCTGGTTAGGACCGTCACTTAAATTTTTTCAAGTACACGATACAACTTACTTTAACCATAGCTGAAATCAGTGACATAATACTATAAAAGAAAGCACCTTTTTATGCAAAGCATTTCTCGTAAAATTACGTCAATTTGTACCTAGGATGCGACCCACACCAGTCGACTAATACCCAGGTACCTGTTTAAATGCTAGGTGAACAGAGACAGCAGAAACACGCCCTGATGTTTCCACCTGTACCGTATCGAACCACGGACGTCGGTGTGAGAACTATGTGCGGTACCAACCGAGCAACGAAGGTTGTCAGGAAACAGGGCAAATGTTTCGTAACCTGGCACATAATCAAATGATGACCCGCAGCTGGAGCTTTGGTCACTGAGCAGAAGTAACCTGGCTTTTTGAAAGTAGGTGGTCCCCTTCCAGCCTTTATGTTGTAACTACCCAACACTGCCCTCACCTGTGTTGTGTGTACACGCCCTCACCTGTGTTGTGTGTACACTGCCCTCACCTGTGTTGTGTGTACACTGCCCCACCTGTTTTGTGTACACTGCCCTCACCTGTGTTGTGTGTACAAATGCCCTCACCTGTGTTGTGTGTACACTGCCCTCACCTGTGTTGTGTTACACTGCCCTCACCTGTGTTTTTGTGTACACTGCCCTCACCTGTGTTGTGTGTACAAATGCCCTCACCTGTGTTTTGTGTACACGCCCTCACCTGTGTTGTGTGTACACCCGCCCTCCCCTGTGTTTGGTTCACTGCCCTCACCTGTGTTGTGTACACACTGCCCTCACCTGTGTTGTGTGTACACTGCCCTCACCTGTGTTGTGTGTACAACTGCCCTCACCGTGGTTGTGTGTTTCACTGCCCCACCTGTGTTTTGTGTACACTGCCCTCACCTGTGTTGTGTGTACACTGCCCTCAACTGTGTTGTGTAAAACACTGCCCTCACCTGTGTTGTGTGTTTCACTGCCCTCACCTGTGTTTTGTGTACACATTGTCCTCACCGGTATTGTGTACACACTGCCCTCAACCTGTATTGTGCACACACGCCCTCGCCTATATTGTGTACACACTGCTCTCACCTGTGTTGTGTGTACACACTGCCCTCACCTGTATTGTACACACTGCCCTCACCTATGTTGTGTACACACTGCCCTCACCTGTGTTTTGTACACTGCCCTCACCTTATAGTGTACACACGCCCCTCACCTGTATAGTGTACAACACTGCCCCCTCGCCTGTGTTGCATACACACCGCCCCCTCCCGTGATCGTGTACACACTGGGGCCCCCCCTCGTGCATTGTATACACTACCATCTCATGTATGGTGCACACACTGCCGTCCCAGGGATGGTGCACACTGTCATCCCAAGTATGTGTATACACTGCCCTCCGGTAATTGCATACATGCTACCCTCCCCTTATATTGGGACACATTTTCCTTCTCGTATTGTGCACACCCGGCCCTGACGTGTATATATTGTATACATAGGTAAAGTTGGCGATATGGGGCTCTAGCCCTGGTCCTCCCCATCCCGGCCTTCACAACACAGGATAGCAGCATAGTGCTGATGTATGAAATTTTTTATGAATATAAAAAAATACAGAATACTTTAAGATGTACTTACCAGCTTAACCAAGTTTGTCAGCTCTGGCACATTACTTTGTGCAGGAATATTTTCTGTACGATGGTGTAATGACATGTTACCTGTACCTCCTGTAGATGGTGTGTGACTGTTACCTGTACCTCCTGTATGATTGGGGTATGACATGGTAACTGTACCTCCGTATGATGGTGTAAGACATGGTAACTGTACCTCCTGTATGATGGTGTATGACATGTTACCTGTACCTCCTGTATGATGGTGTATGACATGTTAAACCTGTACCTCCTGTATGATTGGGGTATGACTGTTACCTGTACCCCCTGTATGATGGTGTATGACATGGGAACTGTACCCCTGTATGATGGTGTATGACATGTTACCTGTACCTTCCTGTCATGGTGTATGACATGTTTCCTGTACCTCCTGTATGATGGTGGTTTTGACATGTTACCTGTACTCCTGTATGAAGGTTTTGTGACATTTACCTGTACCTCCTGTATGATGGTGTATGACATGTTACCTGTACCTCCTGTATGATGGTGATGACATGTTACCTGTACCTCCTGTTGATGGTGTATGACATGTTACCTGTACCTCCTGTATGATGGTGTAGACAGTTACCTGTACCTCCGTAAAATGGTGTATGACATGTTACCTGTTAACCCTCCTGTATGATGGTGTATGACATGGAAACAGTAAACCTCCTGTATGATGGTGTATGACATGGTAACTGTACCTCCTTATGATGGTGTATGAAATGGTAACTGTACCTCTCCTATATGATTGTATGACATGGTAACTGTACCTCCGTATGATGGGGTAAAGAAATGGTAACTGTACCTCCCCTATGATTGTATGACATGGTAACTGTACCTCCTGTATGATGGTGTATGACATGGAAACTGTACCTCCTGTATGATGGTGTATGAAATGTAACTGTACCTCTCCTATATGATTGTATGACATGGTAACTGTACCTCCTGTATGATGGTGTTATGACATGTGACTGTGCCCCCGTATGATGATGTATGACATGGTAACTGTACCTCTCCTAAAATGATTGTATGACATGTAACTGTACCTCCTGTATACATGGTGCCTGTACCTCTCCTGTATGATGGTGTAAAGACATGTTACCTGTACCTCCTGTAAAAGATGGTGTATGACATGTTACCTGTACCTCCTTATGATGGTGTATGACATGTTACCTGTACCTCTGATATGTGATACATGTTTCCTTACCCCTGTATATGGGGTTTGACATGTTACCTGTACCTCCTGAGATGGGTATGCCCAGTTGCCTGAACCTCCCGTATGATGGCGTATGAAGGGGAAATGTACCCCGATGATGGGTATGAAGGACCCGTAAAACCCCTCCTGTATGTGGTGTATGACATGGTGACTGTGCCTCCTGAGATGGTGTATGAAATGGAACGACC
>NW_026473150.1:0-11790 GCF_026875155.1 Cherax quadricarinatus | reverse complement strand
AAAAATTTCCCTTTTAAAGTGTAAAAATTTTCCTAATCTCACTTAGTATATTATGAAAGTTGAATAAGAGTGAATTATTATTAAAGTGTTACGTCTTCTGTCTCATTTGGATTGAGTTAAGTAAAGTGTTATTATGTGAAGAGAAGGTGTTATGATACTAGAGCCGTTCAGTACTATAATCAAGATAATACTGTGTATTATCTTTTAAGTGAACTTAAGTGTAAATTTCATGAGTACTCTGTTTTATGGTGCGACCTTTTTAAAGTTAATATAAAACCCTTCTATGGTTTTGTAGTGATACTGCTCCTGTGGGGAGCAGCAGCAGGATAATACTGCACCACCTCTCGAGGCCCTTAACAACAACAACAGTTTGGTGTGTGTCATGGGCGCCAGCACATGGTGTGTGATTCTCTTCTCTTCTACTATCCCTATGTTAGTGGTGCAGATTACATGGTGAGTTTAAATATGTGGCCTGTAGTTATAACTTTTCTCTTGACATATACAAGACATCACCATCCCTGTAGAAGCCATTATTAGATGTACTAGTCATTATATTTTGTTGTTGCAGAAGTACTATGAAGATTCTATGTTCAATAAAGCCTAGAGATAAGGCCTGTGTTTCTATCACAACAGGTTTATTAAGAAACTTAATAAAAAAACCGGAAAGAAACATTGTGATTGTTTACTACTGAATCCTTGAATGATTTCATCTAGAACAGGATATTCAATCCTGTTTATTTGTTGCAAGAAAGGGCTAAACAGGCTTAAGTAGTGGCCCTATACGCAACAGTCCCCTCCCTGGAACATCCTGTCTTTGTCCACCTTGTCTATTCGACGCAGAATTTTATGTCTTTATCATGTCTCCCCTGACCCTCCTGTCCTCCAGTGTCGTCAGGCCGATTTCCCTTAATCTTCCTTCATAGGACATTCCCCTTAGCTCTGGAACTAACCTAGTCGCAAACCTCTGTACTTTCTCTAGTTTCTTGACGTGCTTTATCAAGTGCAGGTTCCAAACAGGTGCTGCATACTCCAGTATGGGCCTGACATACACGGTGTACAGTGTCTTGAACGATTCCTTACTAAGGTGTCGGAATGCTGTTCTCAGGTTGCCCCGTGTGTGTGTGTGTGTGTGTGTGTGTGTGTGTGTGTGACTCAACAATCAATATTTGCACCAATAACTCGTTACAGTTTTGACCGGGTGTGGAAGTGTGAATTGCGCTTGTCAGAAGGCCAGACGGGTATGGTAAGATTGTGGACAGTGGAGTCAGAGTGCACATGCTGTGGATTCCATCTCACATTGGTCTTCAGATGCATGATAGAACTGATAAATTGGCTAAGCTGTATGCTTTCATAGAGGGAGTAATTACAATCTTGGGTTGTCAGTTAGCAGTTTGAGAACAATAATACGAAAAGAACTTCAATTGAACTTTATTGACTAAAGACCTAGGGAGATTGACACAAATCAGTCCATCTATCATCATTCCATCATGCAGGAGGAGCCACATGTCTATGGTGCATCCAACAAGATAAGCAGACTTTGGATGTCACTACTCCCCGGCTCCACCTGGGTTACAAGTATCTATGGCAGGTTAAATCACCACCACCAGATGTAGACCAAACGAAATGTTAACTTTGCCAGATGGACTATTGTCACACCTTGCGTCATTATGTACTGGAGTGCGATAAAATTAATGAATTTAGAGACAACTCACTCAGAAATGTTCAAGAAATTGCAGTATTTTATCCACAGTGGTATATTACCTGGAGGAGTTCCGGGGGTCAACGCCCCGCGGCCCGGTCTGGGGACCAGGCCTCTGGTGGATCAGAGCCTGATCAACCAGGCTTTTGCTGCTGGCTGCACGAAAACCAACGTACGAGCCACAGCCCGGCTGGTCAGGAACCGACTTTAGGTGCTTGTCCAGTGCCAGCTTGAAGACTGCCAGGGGTCTGTTGGTATCCCCCTTTGTATACTGGGAGGCAGTTGAACAGTCTCGGGCCCCTGACACTTATTGTATGGTTCTTAACGTGGCTAGTGACACCCCTGCTTTTCATTGGGGGGAGGGTGCATCGTCTGCTAAGTCTTTTGCTTTCGTGGTGTGTGTTTTCGTGTGCAAGTTCGGTACTAGTCCCTCTAGGATTTTCCAGGTGTATATAATCCTGCGTTCCAGGGGAATACAGGGTTTAGAAAACCTTTAAGCGCTCCCAGTAATTGAGGTGTTTTTTCTCCCTTATGCGCGCCGTGAAAGTTCTCTGTACATTTTTAGGTCGGCAATTTCACCTGCTTGAAAGGTGTGTTTAGAGTGCAGCAATATTCCAGCCTAGATAGAACAAGTGACCTGAAGAGTTTTCATCATAAGATTTAAGATAAGATAAGATTTCGTTCGGTTTTTTTAACCCCGGAGGGTTAGCCACCCAGGATAACCCAAGAAAGTCAGAGCGTCATCGAGGACTGTCTAACTTATTTCCATTGGGGTCCTTAATCTTGCCCCCCGGATGCGCCCCACACCTCGACTAACACCGGGTACCATTTGTGCTAGGTAAACGGGGAAAAAAGGTGTAAGGAAACTTCAAAATGTTTCCACCCCCCGGGAATCAAACCCGGGGCCCCCCGTGTGTGAAGCGGGAGCTTTGCCCCCAGGCCACCGCCTAGTTTTGAAGTTTCTTACCCATCCTGTCATTTTTCTGCGTGCTTTGATCAATGTTTGGTCCTTAAAGGTGGATCCTCGACATAACATCCAGGGTCTTTGACGTTGGTGTTTCGCTTTTTTTTTTTTTTTGTGGCCGAATTTGTTTTGTACTTGATGAAGATTTAATTTCCTATGTTACCATTCGAGAAATTAAATTTTCATCGTTGAACTTATTTGTTTCTGACCCCCAGAAAGTTTTGGGTTGATGCCCGCCGGGACCCTTTTGCAGTGTCTGCAAGGGAAGACACCGTCATGCAATTGGGGTTTTCATCTCAAAGGAAGACACGGTGTGTGGCGACATCCTTGTTTGGGATATGAGGTGAGGAACAAGATTGTTTCATTACGTCCATGCTCGTTGTTGCCCCCCTGTCAGGTTTTCTGACCCAAATGCAGTGCCTTTCCTGTTATTCACCTGTGCTCTGTTTTTTTTATTTATTTTTTTATTTAGAAATTTTAGCATAAAAACAGAGGTAAAAAAAAATACGGGTAAGAGCACATGCCCAAAGCCATTTATACTAGCTTTACGGGCTGGTTTAAAATTAACTTAAGATTAAAAGCAATGATGAAATCAGTGATAAGACTTTATTGAAAACAGTAACTAAAAAATAAAATGAGATTACAAAGAAGATCATATGGTTTGATGCATTGTGTTCATTCGTAAATGGAGTTTTTTGTTGGGGTAGTGTTTTTAAAAAAAATAACATTGGGGTTTAAATTTGTGTGATATAATTGTGAAAAAATTTTTGGATATAAATTTATAGGGTTTCGTTATTCGTTTTTATTTGGTTTGAGGAGTAAGTGAATTTGAGAAGAGACTTAAATTTTTAAACGGTATTTTTTTTTATTTTTACGGGAAATGAATTTCCATTTTTTAGGGCCTTTTTGGCATTGGGGGTTTTTGCTAGGTGAGATGGACACGAGGAACATAAAAGAGGTCTGTGCCTTGTATATGGTCATGGTTCTGTTGAGGTTGGAAGGAGATGTTGGGAGGGGGGGGGTTAAATTAGAGTTAAGTTTTTAATGTATGTTTGGTGAATTTTAAAGGGAGTTTTGTTGGTAGGGTGGGGGTTAGTGTTTTGAATATTGGTGGAGGTGTGCTTAGGGAGAATTGGTTATCATTCTAATGCAGCCTTTTTTTGGGGGGAATTATGGTTGAGAGGGTTAGTTTTTGTTGACCCCAAGAAAATTCCTTGGGTGGATAGGGGGAAAAATTTAAGGAGTATTGGGCCCAGGAGGGTTTTGTAATGTAGAAATTTGTTAGTCCTCACCCCGGAAATTTTTTTGAAATTGTTTATTTGTAGAAATTTGGTCTATTAGAAAGGGATTCCTAAAATTTTTTTTTCGAAGCTTTGGTAGGTATTTATGTTAGGGAAAGAGGACAGACTTTTTTTTTGCCCCAAAACTGAATGAGGGTTTGTCGTTTGGTGGTTGCCCCGGGCTGTAACGGGTTTACGTTTGGGGTGCGGGGGTTTGGGTGGAGGAGGGGGGTGTTCGAAAAAAAGGGGGTTTTTTGCGAAGGGGGGTTTTTGTTGGGGGGGGGCCCAAGGAAATTTGTAAAATGTAATGGTTGTGCGGAAGAGCTTGCCCCATTTCGTACACATATTGGCTTCGTTGCTGGGGTAAGGGACTTGAGGTAGTTGAGGGAGTGCCCTCTAATCCAATGTACAATTTTAGTGGAGCAATCATGGTAAAACTGTATCAAAAGTTTTACGTAAGTCAATGAAGCCCCCAGGGATTCTTTTTTCTATTCAGTGTAAAAGTTCTAGCATGTGAAAATGCTTCATTAGATTTTTTTTAGGCCTAATCAAAATTTGGGCGGGGTTGAAAATGTTGGGGGAGATGAGGGGGGGTGGATTCGTTTATGAATTAATTTTTCGAAGATTTTTGAGAGGGGGTGTAAATTGGTTTTGGGCCCCTATAGGTATTCAACTCTGTTTGGTTTCCCCTCCTTAGGTCGGGTGCCCCTTGTTATTTTTGAGAACTGAGGGAAGGTGGAGGTTCAAGGGATTTGTTAAAGAGTTTGCAAGATTGGTGATGACTTGTGACGCTTTTTTGATTAAAAGGGTGGTAAGGTTTTAAATCTTGCCTTGTTTTTCAGTGCGTGATAAAAAGGGAGATTTCGTAGGGGTTTAGTCGGACCCTGGGAAAACAGTGTGTTCGGGTTTCCCGGAGGTAGTTTTTTGGGGGGGGTTCGAGTTTGGGGGATATTTTGGCAATTTTTGACTTAGTGGAGAAGAAATCTTTTTGCCTTTTTTGCTGTTTTTTTGGGGGATTTGGGGTTCATCTGATTTTGCTTTTTTTAAATTTCGCTATGTCGTGATATTTTTTTTTTGTTCCAGAATTTTGATGGGGGTTTCCGGTCTTTTTTATATCCCCTCGAATTTGGGGATAATCTGTTCTCATAATAAAATTTTTTTTGGCCCTTTTTTATCAGGGGTTAGGATGACGAGTAACGTTTTGTTTGGTCTTGGTTATGTGACCATCTGTTGTTTTTTTCATATCGGTGTTTTTATTTATGGATTTGAAAGCTGGAGTTATCCAGGGACGTTAGTCTCTTGCTGTCACTGTTTAGTTTTTTTTGGGGCAGTGCTTGTTAAAAAGGTTTTGGGGTCTTTTTTAAAAAAATTTTAAAACTTTCGTCAATATCTGTATAGTTTTCTGCTCAGTGGCCATCAAGGGGACTTTTGTGTGTCTTGGGGTATTTTTACCAAAAGTTGTTATGAGGAAAGTAGGTAGTGGTCTGTGGTATTATCGTAATTATGCCGATTTTAAAGGGGATTTGGTGTTGGTCCAATGTGGTCAAGTAGGGAAACACTGTCTCTGAAAAATCTTGAGGGGTTTTTTTACTGTTGGGAGCAAAAATGCAGTTACTCATTGTGTTTGTGAATTCAGTAAGTGTGGGTCGGTCTTTCAGGAGATTTATATTGAAGTCACCTGAATAGTAAATGCTTTGTTCTGCGTGCATCAGTTATCATACTTCTAGGGTTTTGATAAATTTGGTAATGTTTGATTTTGGAATTCGCAGATTTTATCATGTGAGAGGTTTTTTTAGTTTTGGATTTTAATTTAGCTATTATATATTCCCCATGTTCACCCTTGTGCAAATATTGTGATAATTCTAGTTGGCTAGTATATTAGCTGTGCCACCCTTGTTGGCTGGCCTACAGTTGTGTAAAAGGGTGTGTAACCAGGAAAGGATAGAACTGTAAATCGGCTTTTGCCAGGTTTCATTAGTGTAATAAAGGCTTTTGGGATGAAGGATTTGTATGCTAGGAGGTCATCGTAATGCTTGCTTAAGGATCTGATATTGTGTTAAAAATAGTTATGTTTTGTTTGGGTCTGAGAAAGGCCTTTGATTGTTCTGCTGTGTAGTAATTACAGTAATGTTTGAATCATTTTTGTCATTTAAAAAAGAGGGTTTGGGATCAGGACAATGCTTTAATCTAAGATTTTAGTGAATCTATATTTGAAATTTAAATAAAAAATAAAGTAAATATTCTAAGCTAAAAAAAAAAATAGCCCTGAATTATTTAACAAATGTAAAAAATTGAGCTTTTAAAGGTAGTTTTTAAACTTTAAAAAAAAGGAGACAATAAAAAGGGACTAAAAAATTTGTGGTGAACAAATAAAGTGTGACAAATAAGGAGCTTGGGAATATGATAGTGGTAGTAATTTAAAGGTAATCCTTTAAAGTTTTGAATTATAATATAAAAATTTTTAATTAAAAAGGGGTAATATAATTGTGGTGAACAAAGAAATGGTAACAAATAAATGAGCTTTGGGTATAAAGGCAAAATAGTGAACTTTTAACTTTTGCACCCGGAATCACCTTGATTTTTTAACAATTGCGAATACATGACTAAGGTGTTTTAAAAGACTAAAATAAAGGCAAAAAATATTAAAAGGACTACAATGAGTAAAGGGGAACAAGTTAAATGGATGATAGTCACTATGAAATAATATTGGTTTAGGAGTAAAATCTGATTTGTAAATTAAAAAAGTTGAGCAGTTTATTGCCAATAAAAAATAAAAAAAAAAAAGAGGGAGTTTGGTACAGCTAGCAAAAGAAGTTTGTACTTGCAAAAAAGTAATTGGAAATACACTAATTGCACCCCCCCCAAAAAAAAAAAGTGATAAGAAAACAAGTAGTGGAAAAAAAAATTAAAGGGCAGGTAAGACAATGAATAAAGGTAAAAGTCTTTGGTATAATAGATATAAGATGGTAGAAGGTACAAAGGGTAATATAAATTAGTTTAATATGCAAACTTGAAAATTTGGCAACAAAAGTTTTTGGGAAGTAAAAAAAAATGTTTAAAAGTACAAAAGTAAAATTGACTGGTAGTAAAAATGGGTTTAATAAAAATTTTTGTAAGTAAAAATGATTTCAAAAAAAAGGAAAAAAGTAATGTTTTTTTCATTAATTATTGCACTGGTAGTTAAATAAGGTTATAACCCGGGAGTTTCCCTGAGAGATTTCCCGGGGGGTCAACCCCCCCGCGGCCGGTCGGACGGGCCCCTCCTGGTGGATCGAGCCTGATAAACCAGGCTGTTGCGCTGGCTGCAGCAAACCAACTACGAGCCAGCCGGTGATCTGGAACTACTTTAGGTGCTTGCCCAGTCCACTTGAAGACTCCCAGGGGTCTTTTGGGTAATCCCCCTTTTGTGTGGAGGCATTTGAACAGTCTCGGGCCCCGAACTTATTGAGGGCCCTTTTTAACGTGCTAGTGACACCCTGTTTTTTCATTGGGGGGAGGGTGATCGTCTCCCAATCTTTTGCTTTCGTAGTGAGTGATTTTCGTGTGCAAGTTGGGTACTACCCCTAGGTTTTTCCAGGTGTATATAATCAGTATCTCTCCTCCTGCATTCCAGGGAAACGGGTTTTAGGAACCTCAAGCGCCCCCAAATAATTGAGGTGTTTTACCCCGTTATGCGCGCATGAAAGTTCTCTGTACATTTTCTAGGTCGGAAATTTTTTTTTTCACCTGCCTTGAAAGGTGCTGTTAGTGTGCAGAAATTTTCCGCTAGATAGAAAAGTGATGAAGAGTGTCATCATGGGCTAGGCCCCCTAGTTTTGAAGGTTCTCATTATCCTCCTGTATTTTTCTAGCGATGCATTGATACAATGTTTGGTCCTTGAAGGTGGATCCCCGACAGATCACTCCAGGTCTTTGACTTTGGTGTTTCGCTCTTTTTGGGCCCGAATTTGTTTTGTACTTATGAAGATTTAAATTTTCCTCAGTTTACCCTATCTGAGTAATTTAAATTCTCACCCTTGAACTTCATATGTTTTTGCAGCCCCCTGAAAAATTTGTTGATGTCTGCCCGGGCTTTGCAGGTCGCAATGGGGAAACACGTCATGCAGATTTGGGTGTCATCTGCAAAGGAAGACCGGTGCTGTGGCTGAATCCTTTTTCTTGTCGGGTATAAGGGGTGAGGACAAGAGGGGGCGAGTATGTGCCTTGTGGAACAGAGTTTTCACCGTAGCTGCCCGGGGCTTTACTCTGTTGACGCTACCTTTTGTGTTCTGTTAGTGAGGAAATTATAGATCCCTCGACCGACTTTTCCTGTTATTCTTTTTATGGGAGACAAAGGGAAATTAAGAGTACTCTAAGATAGTAAATGTGCTATAAAAAGGTAAGGTAATTAGACAAGAAATGGGTTTTTAAATGTCAAAAATGTTAAGAGTAAATTGGGAAAATTTTAGTAAAAATGAAAATTATTAATTTTTGTAGGGAATATCAATTGTAGTATTTAAAAAAAATGAGGGGTAAAATGGACAAGAAATACAAATTTAGTTATTTAAGCAAAACTAGTAAAAAAGAAATTACATAAGGTGACTTATGCTTACTCTTTAAAAACACAAAAAGAGGTAGTTGATTATTTAAATACAAGGATTTTACAAAGAAATTTGAACAATAAGGTTATTATTATTATTATAATCAAGGGGGAAGCCCCAAACCCCGGGGATTATACACGCCGGGGGGGGGGATGTGGAAGGCATTCAGGTTTAAATTGGGGGGAACGGAGCACAGACCCAATTTCCCCAAAATCAAGAGCCCCTCACCAACATCAAGGAACCTTCCTTGGGGGAAAAAAGGGGGCAAAACATAACTACGCACGTAGTTTTTAATTTGGACATTGTTTAGTTATTCCTGTAAGTTTTAGTACCCCGAAAATCGTATGATATTCTCTTTCGTTTTTGTGTACAGTTGACCTAATTTGTTTTCCTAAAAAATTTCCCATCCGTGTGAAGCTTTGGTGTATTGTGTCGTTTTTCCCCCGCTTAAGTTTTTTACTCTATACAGGGGTTCTGCTTTTTTGTAAACACTCTTTTAAAGTTACCTTTTTCCCCTTTACTTTAATAAGCAAAAATTTAATCTTTTTTCCTTTCATGGAGTGGAATTAAGCATAACACTTTTTTACCATGGGATCCTAAAAAACCTGGCTTCTTTTTTTTTCAGCTCGGTACAATAACATTTGTTTGGTCCTTTATGATCTGCGATTAATTTTTTTACTTTTTTTTTTGGGTTATACAGGGGAAAAAAATGGATGTTAATATTACTGCGCCCCGTAGTTTATCTTGTTCAGTTTTTTTTTCTTGGAGAGCAAAGTATCACTGAATGGTTATTAAGTTGTTCTTCCATTCTTTTACTGTTCTTAAATTTTTATTAAGAGATATTATTTGTTGGGTATGGTTCTATGACTGCTGGTGGTCTTGCCCAGTTTGTCTTCGGGTGTTGATAACTTTTGTTCAAGATGAGGATTTGTTTCGATTTGTCACCCTGGTGTTTGTTTTGTTAGGTCTCTCAAAGATTCATATTTTAATAACAATTTTGGAGTGCATGACTTTAGGATTGGATCGTTGTCATACCTGAGAGATATTGGGTGGTTGAATCCGGGGGAAGAGAGGGGAGGAGGGGCGGGGTTTTTTATTTTTAATTGTTTATAGGGGCCCCCCATACCCTTTCCTTTGGGGGTGGTAGTAAAAAGATTACAGAGGTACATAAATTGGTCCAGGGACTGGACTCCAAAAGTTTTGATAGTTTGGCACGTTACAAAGGTAATGAACTAATCTGGTCATAATATGACAATTCAAAGGTAAGAGTGGGTTTGGGCTGGTCACATTCATGAATAATTGCAAAGGAAATGAATCATAAACACATTAATCAGAGAATTTAAAAGGTAATGGCTCCAGGTAGAGCTGGTCACAATCATGAAAGTTTCAAAAGGGAATGAAAGAAAAACAGTTATGAATGTTACAATCATAGACAAAATTTCAGGTAATGAGCAGTTAAAAAAACATGTAGGGAATTCATCCAATGCCCCCCAAAAACAGATGTTTGCTAGGTGCCTGTCTCCCTCGGTAGCAGCCCCTTGCAAACAGCGCAAGTTGCCCAGGAATTGCTGCTTGCACGAGCACCATCGACCCTCCCCAAGAGGTCCAAAAGCCGTGCTTTCCCTTAGCAGCCCCCATGGAGAGCTGTCCAGGGACATGCAGGTCCTGGGGGCGCCAAATTGATTGAAAATCCCCGGCCCCCGTGTGCACGGATGTTGAAGCTTGAGGAACTAGTACCCTGCCTGTGGCACACCCGGCGTCCCCGCGGTCGAACTCCACGATGCTGTCCCTTTTAGTGGAATTCCTGTGAGCCCGGCACCCCTGCGTGCCATCGCGACTTTGTGGGTTAGGGGAGAAGTACCCTTACAGATGGGGTGGGGTGGAGTTTGGGGGGGTGAGGCGGGGGAGCGGGCAGGTGAGGGTTTTTTGAGAGGGTACTGTTTACTACACCCCGCCCTCCCCCTCCCCCCCCGGGGAGGGGGGAGAGGTGGTGGGAGCCTGTTTTTGTTATTTTTGTGGTGTCGCCTTTGGGTTTTGGTTTAGGGGGCGGTTGCTGGGCTGGCGTCCTCCCGGCTTTCACTTGTGAAAGTTGATTTTTTTGGCTTTTTTTTGTGGCTTGGTGCTGTTTTCCCCTTAGATTGCGCCTCATAATACTACAGGAATTGTTGTGTTAAGAAGAAGTTTTAGTTAACCCAAATTTAGGGTTACGTTGTTCGGGTGGCAGCGGGGTGTTTCTTTTGGTTTTTTGGCGTTTCCTTTGATCTCTATTAGTTTGATTTGTAGGTTTATGTTGGGAATTTTGGCTTCTGGGTTTCTCTTGGGTAGTGCAGTTTTGCATGTAACTAGGTCATCTGGAGCTTGGTAGCTCTGATAGTTGGGAAAAAGTCAGGTCGGGGTTTGCTGCTGCCCCTGCGCTGCTTTTACTAATCTCTTTTGAGGAAAAAATGTGTCAAAGGCCTTCTTGCAGTCCAAGAAGATGCAACAACCCACCCTCTCTTTATGTTGCTTCTGTTATTTTACATAAAACTCCAGAAGGTTTTTGACCAGGGTTTGCCTTCCCCTGAAACGTGTGGTTGGCATTTATACCTTGTTTCCCTTCCAGGTGCTCCACCCCCTCTCCTCCTGATAAATTTCCATAACTTTGCTACTATACAGTAATGACACAGGTCTATAGTTTAGTGCCTTTTTTCTGTCTCCTTTTTTAAAAATGGGAACTTCATTTTCCGTTTCCCTACCTCAGGTAGTTGGATGAAGGTTTTTTAAAAACCCACAAATTGAAGATTGAGACACTTTTTCGCATATGGGAACCTTTATTCAGGAAAACTTTCGCCACACAGTGGCTTCTCATCAATACAAAGAGGAAGGCGTAAGGAGAAGGGGGAAAAAAGGGAATCGTCCCTCAACCTGGGGTCGATGTGTTCAGCCACAATCTTTTAGAATTACATTTGTACTTTAAAAATTGTGGCCCCAACAATCGACTCCAGGTTGAGGGACTGATTACCCATTTTCCTCCCTCCTTACGCCTTCCTCTTTTTATTGGACTGATGAAACCATGTGTGGCGAAACGTTTCCTGAATAAAGGTTCCCATGCTGCATAAATGTTTTTCAAACTTCCCTCAGGTAGTTTGGCCCAGTTCCCCGGGGCAGTGATAAAGGTTTGAGAAAAGACAGTTGATAAATTAGAACCCTGTGCAACTCTTGGGGTTTTTCTTTATTGAGGAAAAGTTTCGCCCCACGTGGGTTCTCATCCCTACATAGGGGAAAATTG
>NW_026473149.1:0-12348 GCF_026875155.1 Cherax quadricarinatus | reverse complement strand
TGCTGCCTATTTGTCAACATGCCTCTATCCAGGAAAAAATCTTCCTCCTATTCCATGTGCTTTAATTTCCTAAATGTCTCTGTGGGGGACCCGTCAAACCCTTACTGAAGCCCATATCAAAATAACATATTCATTACCAGATCTACCCCCTCAAATCCTTATAAAAAAAATTAATAAATTGTAAGGCAGGAACCCCCCTTTGTAAACCATCTGAGATTCGTTGATTAATTTATGCTTTCAAGGTGGCTACCGGAACTGCCTCGGCAATTATTGATTCCAAAAATTTTTCCCACTATGGAGGTTAGGCTTATTGGTCTATAGTTCGAAGCTAAGGACCTGTACCTTTTTTGAAAATGGGTATCACATTGCCATTTTCCACTTATCTGGCCCCCAGCCAGTTTGTAGTGTTTATGTTGAAAAGATTAGCCAAAGGTGTGCTAAGCTCCTTTTTACATTCCTTTTAGAACCCTTGCATACAGTTCATCGGGGCCTGGGGATTTTTTTAGGTTTTAATTTATTATTTGCCTAAGGACCATTGCCCACTTGTGACCCTAATAGTGCACAGTTTATTATCGTCCTGTTCTACATAATTTATCTTACTGGAATATCGCGGGTTTATCCTCCTGTGTAAAAACTGAGAGGAAGTATGTGTTAAAAATTCTACACATTTCCTTATCACTGTCAGTGAGCTGACCCGAGGAACTTTTGAGTGGGCCTATCTTGTCCCTGATCTTACTTTTGTATACCTGAAAGAATCCTTTTGGGTTAGTCTACGATTCTCTTTTCAACTTTAACCTCATAATTCCCTTTTTTTCTTTTCTAATTCCCTTTTTTTTTTTCCTCTTTAACTGAATATATCGATTTTCTCAATTGCCCCTCTCCTCTTTTGATTTGCCTATATATGCCTCTCTTTTGACCAATCAGAATTTAGCATGTGCAATGTACAGACCTCAGTGGCAACATAAACACTAGTACCTCTGTACTAGCATGTGCAATGTACAGACCTCAGTGGCAACATAAACACTAGTACCTCTGTACTAGCATGTGCAATGTACAGACCTCAGTGGCAACATGCAGACCCCATCAACTTCCTAATGGAAAATATTGACTCCCTTCTGCTCAACACAACTGTCAACGTATCATAATTGTTGGTGACCTCAACCAGCACCTTATACAGAGGGACTTTGATGACCTTCTTGCAGTATTTGACATGAGAAACTTTGTTGATTTCCCTACTCACATCTCTGGCTCCTCCCTGACCCGTTAGTGAGTGATCGGGGAGAAGGTTATAGTCACTTGTCAACCCCTCGGCTACGTTGGATCGTCTGACCACAAGGCGGTTTTTACGACACTTAAGATCCCAACGGACGAGGTGAGGAGTCCACACGCACAACCTGGCTATGGGAAAGAGGTAATTGGCCAGCCCTTTTCTCTGAGCTCGCCACCCCGTTGGAATGCTCTTCCCAAGGGATGTTGACAACCAAAGGGAAAACCTTCACTGGACACATCCTTAATCTACAACAAGAACACATTTCCTCACCGGCAATAAGTGACGAAGCCGACAGATCAGCCTTGGTTTGACTTTTTGTTGTAGAAAGGCTGCTACTTCTAAGTACAAAGCTTTGGGGAAGGTATAAAGACTCCTCCACCTATAACAGGAAAATTGCACAGGCAAGCCTGTAGGCATATGGGTGACGTTCAAAAGTGGGCCATTGCTAAATGGGAGGTAGACACAAAAAAAGTAGCTCAGGAGGGTGGCCCCAAAAACCTGGTGGCCCCTGGTCAAGGACAAACAAATTATCTGCCTGAATGAACTCATTCCCCCTCAAAAACGCAGGTTTGGGGGACCACCTCTATAGTAGTCAAGGGGAAGGCGAACCTTTTTTTGCTGAACACGCTACCAAAATGCAATTTCCCTGATCCAGAAAAGGGGCCCCTTTCCTTTGGGGTAGCTGCAAAAACCTGTGTAAAAAATGTCAGGGGGGTGACAATAATGCAGGAGGGGGTGCTTTCCCCCTTCTTAAATGCTGCCAAGAAAAGGCTGTGGGCCCAAAAAAAAAGTTGAGCCCAAAAATTGTTGAGAAATGTGCAGACCAGCAAAAGCAGCACCTCTAACTCCCCTCTTTCGGGCATTTTTGGCCTATTTCAGTGGTAAAGGGCCCCCCTCTATGGAAAGGGAAATGTAGCCCCCCTGTTCACAAAAAGAAGAGAAAGGCGGGAAATCACCCAAATTTACAGACCATGCCCACTTTTTTTCAACATGGTAAGACCCTTGAGAAAAAATTTTCAAGACAATTGACAGATTTTTTTTAAACTACCATCCCCTATTTTTGTGTTCGTCAATTTTTATGGCTTCAGGAAAAGGTTACTCTTCTGCTGATCTTTTTTGTTAAACCTTTTCCACAAGGGGAAACCGTCACGGGGTTTAAATCCAAAGTCGCTGTGGGGTTTGCCGGGGCATTGCTGGCCCCTTTCCCCACCGGTGTGGCCCCAGGGCCCTTAAAAAACTTAAAACACTGGGAAATTCCCGGCCTCTACTTTTATGTTTTCCTCAGTGTTTACCTTCATGGTAGATCTCTAAGCGTAGTTCCAATGGAAGGGAATCAGCAAGACTTTCCTATTGGGGAAAGGGGTTTTCCCAAGGAAGCGGGGCTGGGACCATTGTTATGGAATGTCTACTTAAACGCCTTCTTCATCTCACCCCCAGAATCACATGCATATGCAGAGGGACTGAAACAATACTTTTCACTTACCCCAAGGAAGAAATGCCAGCTGCTCAAAGCGACACAATCCCCGTAAGAGCGTATCACTTTTGGGGGAAAAAGAGGGGAAGTAAAAATTTGCACCTGAGAACACGCAAAAAAGATTTATCGTTCCCCTTTGGCACCATGATGGAAAGCTGGTTTCAGTAGTTTTAAAGGGTGAAATGGGGGGGGTTTTTGGAACCCGGAGGAAAAATTTAATTTTCCCTTTGGGGGGAAATTTGGCTCCAAACTAACCTGGGAAAAACCTTTTTTGTAAATTAGCAAGCAAAGGGAGCCCGGGAAACTTACAGATTTCGCCGTAATTTTGCAAACTGCTTGACAGTAGGGGGGTTTCAAGTTTCGTACGAGGCAAAGTACGCTCACACCTTGAGTTTGGGTCCACTTCTTGGGTTTTCCTGCCCCCCCTCCATCTGCGCCCGCTTGACAGAGTGGGGAAAAAAGCAAGAGTCTTTATTTCGCCGGGCCCCCTCCTGGGTGATCGGGCTTTTTTGCAGACCCTTTAACACAGGAGGGATTTTGGGGGTTTCCCTTTGTGTTATGTACAAGGCCCAAAATTGTTAAAGTCCCCACTTGGGTCCACTTCGGGACAGCGGTTGAAACAAGCTTTTATACCACAAACGGGCAGAAAGCAGCAAATTTTTCTCTGGCTGTTTCCCCTTTTCCGAACATCACTCCATCTGAATCATTAAACCCCGGATTTACTCGAGGGATGGAACCCTTTTGTACAGGGGATAATGATGTCAAAGAGAAAAAGTCAGTTGATCAAAGAAAAATGCTGGCCCACGATGGCTTCCCAAATTCACCTGTTCCCTTTTTTTTTAGTCTATAACAAAAAAAATGCTTTAAAAAAGAGGGTGATGTTTGGTAAAAACCCCTTAGCTTTTCCCAAAAAAAGGGTTTGGAATCCTTAAACCCTTTTAAAAAGCTTGTCAAAAAAGGGTAGGGATTTTTAACCTTGTCAAACCCCGTGTTTAAAAAGAGAGAGAGAGGGAGAGAGAGAAGAGAAGAGAGAGAGGGAAAAAGAGAGAGGTAGGACTTTAAAAATGGTTTATATAGGAATGACGCATTTTCCCAAAAATATAATGACCTGGTTTAAATTTCGCCCTAACGCTGGCGATTAAAGCAACCCAATGGGGGGGGGGGGCCCGGGAATTATGGGGGGTTCTTGGGGGGTAATGGGAAAGGGGGGGGGGTTTTGGGGGGGTTTGGGGGGAGGGAAACTCTCAGGAGATTATGAAAAGAGAGTCCCAATTGGGAAAAAAGAGATAAAGGGGGGGGGGGGGGGGACGGGGGTAGGATGTGGGGGTGGAAGAAGGGAAGAGGAGGAGGGGGAGGAGAAGCAGGAAAAGAGAAGGATTTTAAAAGAGGGCATGTGTTGTTTTCCATTCAATAAACTGTTGTCCCCCGACCTGTGTGGTGGCGGGTCCCCAAAAACCTTTCACCCCCTTCAAAAAACCCCAGGAAGGCCCCCTCTGGTGAGTCTTAGTTTCGCAAGGGCCCATCCAGAGGTCACCCGTGGGGGGTTCCCCTTTTGAAGAGGACCTTTTTTTTGAGATGACAAAAGGGGTTTTTTTTCTAGTCCCTTTAAAAAGGCCTCTTTTAAAAAGGGCCTTTTAGTGACCCATTTTTTTTTGAGTCCCTTTTTTTTAAAAGGTTTCCTTTTCTAATTTTCTTTTATAAGCCCCCTTCTGCAAGTCCCCCTTTTTTAAGTCCCTTTTATAAGCCCCCTTCTGCAAGCCCCCCTTTGTATGTTTCCCTTTTTTTAAAATCCCCCTTCTGCAAGTCCCCCTTTGTAAGTCCCCCTTTTTTAAGTCCCCCTTCCCGCAAGCCCCCCTTTGATGTTTTTTTTTATAAGCCCCCTTCTGCAAAATCCCCCCTTTTTAAGTTTTCTTTTATAAGCCCCCCCCTTTTGCAAAACCCCCCCTTTTTAAAGTTCCCTTTTTTTAAGGGGGCCCCTTTGCAAGTCCCCCTTTTTTAAGTCCCCCTTTTTTAAGTCCCCCTTTTGCAAGCCCCCCCTTTTTTTGTTTTCCCTTTTTTTAAACCCCCTTTTGCAAGCCCCCCCTTTTATGTTCCCCTTTTTTAAGTCCCCCTTCCCGCAAATCCCCCTTTTTAAGTCCCCCTTTTTTAAGTCCCCCCCCCGCAAGCCCCCCTTTTTATGGTTTCCTTTTTTAAGCCCCCCTTTTGCAAGTCCCCCTTTTTAAGTCCCCTTTTTTAAGCCCCCTTTTGCAAAGCCCCCCCTTTTTATGTTCCCTTTTATAATCCCTTCTGCAAGTCCCCCTTTGTAAGTCCCCCTTTTTTTAAGCCCCCTTTTGCAAGCCCCCCTTTGTATGTTACCTTTTTTTAAGACCCCCTTTGCAAGTCCCCCCTTTTTAAGTTCCCTTTCAAAAGTCACCTTTTGCAAGTCCCCTCGTAAATCCCTAAATTTTAAGTTCCCCCTTTTGCAAGTCCCCTTTTTTTTAAAATCCCTTTTTTAAGTAAACTTTTGCAAAGGGCCCCCCCCCCCCCTTTTTTGTAAGTCCCCCTTTTTTAAATTTACCTCCGGGAAGTCCCCCTTTGGAAGTCCCCCTTTTTTTTTTTCCCTTTCCCGCCCAAATCCTCCTTTTTAAGTCCCCTTTTTTTAAGGCCCCCCTTTTGGGAATCCCCTTTTTGGGAAGTCCCCTTTTTTAAGTCCCCCTTTTGCAAGTCCCCTTTGTAAGTCCCCTTTTATAAATCCCCTTCTGGGAAAGTCCCCCTTTGTAAGTCCCTTTTTTAAGTCCCCCTTCCCGCAAGTCCCCCTTTGTAAGTCCCCCTTTTTTAAGTCCCCCTTTTTGCAAGTCCCACCTTTGTAAGTCCAAATCCCCCCTTTTTTTGTCCCCCCTTTTTTTTAAATAAACCCTTCTGCAATCCACCTTTGGAAAAAACCCCCTTTTTAAGTTTCCCCCCCGCAAAGTCCCCCTTTGTAAGTCCCCCTTTTTTAAGTCCCCTTTTGCAAGTCCACCCTTTTTTAGTCCCTTTTTTAAGTCCCCTTCTGCAAGTCCCCCTTTGTAAGTCCCCCTTTTTTAAAATCCCCCCTTTCCCCAAAATTTCCCCCTTTGTTTAAACCCCCCTTTTTTTTTAACCCCCTTTTGCAAGCCACCTTTGTAAGTCCCCTTTTTTTAAATTTCCCCCTTTTGCAAGTTCCCAAAACCCTTTTTAAGTTCCCTTTTATAAAAATCCCCTTTGTGAGTCCCCCAAAAAAGGTCTCCTTTAACCCCTTTGGGCCCTTAAAAAAATTTTTTTCACAGTTTCTTCAGTATTTCTTTCAAGTTTTTACTTCTTTTACACTTTTTATTTAGTTCGCTTTTGTGACTTACCAACCCTTTTAAAAAAATTACCCAAACCCTAACGGGGTTCACCAAAACTTGTGCTAATTAACTTCCAGTGCTGTTTATTAACAAAATTAACAACCAATCCCCCTTGTCAAGTGGGGAGGGAGTCAACACCAGCCTCAAGTGAGGGGGTGTCACACACCAAACCCAAAATGGGGGGATGTCAACACCAGCCTCAAGGGGAGGGAAGTCAAAACCAGCCTCAAGTGAGGGATGTCAAAACCCCCAGCCTCAAATTAGAGGGTGTCACACACCGCTCAAGTGAGGGATTTTCACCACCCCGCCTTTAAGTGAGGGGGTGTCACACACCCAGCCTCAATGAGGGATGTCCCCCACCCCGCCCCAAGTGAGGGATGACACACCAATCAAGTGAGGGGTGTCACCACCCGCCTCAAGTGAGGGATGTCACCCCACCAGCCTCAAGTGAGGGGTGTCACCCCAGCCTCAAGTGAGGGATGTCACACACCAGCCTCAAGTGAGGGACGTCACACACCAGCCTCAAGTGAGGGATGTCACACACCAGCCTCAAGTGAGGGACGTCACACACCAGCCTCAAGTGAGGGATGTCACACACCAGCCTCAAGTGAGAGGAATGTCACACACCAGCCTCAAGTGAGGGACGTCACACACCAGCCTCAAGTGAGGGATGTCACACACCAGCCTCAAGTGAGAGGGATATCATGCACCAGCCTCAAGTGAGAGGGATGTCACAAACCAGCCTCAAGTGAGAGGGATATCATGCACCAGCCTCAAGTGAGAGGGATGTCACACACCAGCCTCAAGTGAGGGATGTCACACACCAGCCTCAAGTGAGAGGGATATCATGCACCAGCCTCAAGTGAGAGGGATGTCACACACCAGCCTCAAGTGAGAGGGATGTCACACACCAACCTCAAGTGAGGGATGTCACACACCAACCTCAAGTGAGGGATGTCACACACCAGCCTCAAGTGAGAGGAATGTCACACACCAGCCTCAAGTGAGAGGGATGTCACACACCAGCCTCAATGAGGGAATGTCACCCCACCAGCCTCAAGTGAGAGGGATGTCCACACACAACCTCAAGTGAGGGATGTCACACACCAGCCCAAGTGAGGATGTCACACACCAGCCTCAAGTGAGAGGGATGTCACACACCAGCCTCAAGTGAGAGGAATGTCACACACCAGCCTCAAGTAGAGGGATGTCACACACCAACCTCAAGTGAGGGATGTCACACACCAGCCTCAAGTGAGGGATGTCACACACCAGCCTCAAGTGAGAGGAATGTCACACACCAGCCTCAAGTGAGAGGAATGTCACACACCAGCCTCAAGTGAGAGGGATGTCACACACCAACCTCAAGTGAGGGATGTCACACACCAGCCTCAAGTGAGAGGATGTCACACACCAGCCTCAAGTGAGAGGAATGTCACACACCAGCCTCAAGTGAGAGGGATGTCACACACCAGCCTCAAGTGAGAGGAATGTCACACACCAGCCTCAAGTGAGAGGAATGTCACACACCAGCCTCAAGTGAGAGGGATGTCACACACCAGCCTCAAGTGAGAGGAATGTCACACACCAGCATTAAGTGAGAGGGATGTCACACACCAGCATTAAGTGAGAGGAATGTCACACACCAGCATTAAGTGAGAGGGATGTCACACACCAGCATTAAGTGAGAGGGATGTCACACACCAGCCTCAAGTGAGAGGGATGTCACACACCAGCCTCAAGTGAGAGGAATGTCACACACCAGCATTAAGTGAGAGGGATGTCACACACCAGCATTAAGTGAGAGGGATGTCACACACCAGCATTAAGTGAGAGGAATGTCACACACCACCCTCAAGTAACAGGGATGTCACACTGCAGCCTCAAGTGAGGGATGTCACACAACAGCCTCAAGTGAGAGGGATATCACACACCTGGAGTTTACCTGGAGAGAGTTCCGGGGGTCAACGCCCCCGCGGCCCGGTCTGTGACCAGGCCTCAGGGTGGATCAGAGCCTGATCAACCAGGCTGTTGCTGCTGGCTGCACGCAAACCAACGTACGAGCCACAGTCCGGCTGGTCAGGAACCGACTTTAGGTGCTTGTCCAGTGCCAGCTTGAAGACTGCCAGGGATCTGTTGGTAATCCCCCTTATGTGTGCTGGGAGGCAGTTGAACAGTCTCGGGCCCCTGACACTTATTGTATGGTCTCTTAACGTGCTAGTGACACCCCTGCTTTCATTGGGGATGTTTGCATCGTCTGCAAGTCTTTTGCTTTCGTAGTGAGTGATTTTCGTGTGCAAGTTCGGTACTAGTCCCTCTAGGATTTTCCAGGTGTATTATAATCATGTATCTCTCCCGCCTGCGTTCCAGGGAATACAGGTTCAGGAACCTCAAGCGCTCCCAGTAATTGAGGTGTTTTAATCTCCGTTATGCGCGCCGTGAAGGTTCTCTGTACATTTTCTAGGTCAGCAATTTCACCTGCTTGAAAGGTGCTGTTAGTGTGCAGCAATATTCCAGCCTAGATAGAACAAGTGACCTGAAGATTGTCATCATGGGCTTGGCCTCCCTAGTTTTGAGGTTCTCATTATCCATCCTGTCATTTTTCTAGCAGATGCGATTGATACAATGTTATGGTCCTTGAAGGTCAGATCCTCCGACATGATCACTCCAGGTCTTTGACGTGGTGTTTCGCTCTATTTTGTGGCCAGAATTTGTTTTGTACTCTGATGAAGATTTAATTTCCTCATGTTTACCATATCTGAGTATTGAAATTTCTCATCGTTGAACTTCATATTGTTTTCTGCAGCCCACTGAAAGATTCGGTTGATGTCCGCCTGGAGCCTTGCAGTGGAAGACACTGTCATGCAGATTCGGGTGTCATCTGCAAAGGAAGACACGGTGCTGTGGCTGACATCCTTGTCTATGTAGGATATGAGGATGAGGAACAAGATGGGAGCGAGTACTGTGCCTTGTGGAACAGAGCTTTTCACCGTAGCTGCCTCGGACTTTACTCTGTTGACGACTACTCTCTGTGTTCTGTTAGTAAGGAAATTATAGATCCATCGACCGACTTTTCCTGTTATCCCTTCAGCACGCATTTTGCGCGCTATTACGCCATGGTCACACTTGTCGAAGGCTTTTGCAAAGTCTGTATATATTACATCAGCATTATTTTTATCTTCTAGTGCATTTAGAACCTTGTCGTAGTGATCCAATAGTTGAGACAGACAGGAGCGACCTGTTCTAAACCCATGTTGCCCTGGGTTGTGTAACTGATGGGTTTCTAGATGGGTGGTGATCTTGCTTCTTAGGACCCTTTCAAAGATTTTTATGATATGGGATGTTAGTGCTATCGGTCTGTAGTTCTTTGCTGTTGCTTTACTGCCCCCTTTGTGGAGTGGGGCTATGTCTGTTGTTTTCAGTAACTGTGGGACAACCCCCGTGTCCATGATCCCTCTCCATAGGATGGAAAAGGCTCGTTTATGTTTTTGTTATTGAAGTTAAATTTGGTGAATGCTCCCTCGTGACTAGTCTCATTATGTCGGTCTGGGGCTCCACGCATACATGTCTGTACCTCAATTATGTTGTGATCTGAGTATATTGTTTTTGATATGGTGACATTTCTTATCAGATCATCATTGTTAGTGAAGATGAGGTCTAGTGTATTCTCCAGTCTAGTAGGCTCTATTATTTGCTGGTTTAAATTGAATTTTGTGCAGAGATTTAAAAGCTCGTGTGAGTGTGAGTTTTCATCAGAGCTGCCTCCTGGTGTTATTACTGCAACAATATTGTTTGCTATATTCCTCCATTTTAGGTGCCTTAAGTTGAAATCCCCCAGGAGCAAGATGTTGGGTGCAGGAGCTGGAAGATTTTCCAGACAGTGGTCAATTTTTAACAGCTGTTCCTGGAATTGCTGGGATGTTGCATCCGGAGGCTTGTAGACTACCACAATGACCTTCACTGCTAAAACTTCCACTACATCATTTGAGGCATTTAGCAGTTCTGTGCAAACAAGTGACTCTGCAATGTACAGGCCAACCACCCCCCCCCTTTTGCCTGTTCACTCTGTCACATCTGTATAGGTTGTAACCTGGGATCCATATTTCGTTTTCCAAGTGATCCTTTATGTGAGTCTCAGTGAAAGCCGCGAACATTGCCTTTGCCTCTGCAAGCAGTCCACGGATGAAAGGTATTTTGTTGTTTGTTGCTGGCTTTAGACCCTGTATATTTGCAAAGAAGAATGTCATCGGACTGGTGGTATTGTTGGTACTGGGGGGGGGGATTTTTTTTCCGGCATTAGTATCTGTATCTGTTGGTATGGAGTGGAGGCCATCGACTGTGGTTCTACTCCAGGAATGACTGGATTTGGTGTACGATTTCTGCCATTTCCTGCCAGTTTTTTTTCCTTCCTGGCACTAAAAAAACCTCTCCCTCTTGAGTGGCTGTGGCTACCCAGGTTTTCCCATGGCCTGGATGTTTTGTATCTTTTTGTCCCCTTTAGATGGTGTGCCTGGCAATTTAAGTTATAGCACAGTCTTTCCTGTACTGAAGAGGTACACATTTCAGGGTGAAAAAGCTTACAGGAAGGGAGTTTGCATTTTCCTGTTGTCATATGGGCATTGCATTTTCTAGGGTGGTCATAGTTGCACGTCCCGTCTGTTTTTCCAGATTTCCCATGTCTGCAGATACCAAGTGCATAGTATGTGCACAGGCTTGGTTTCCGTTTGCCTTGGGTTTCTGTGACTGTATTCCCTGTTGGTGCATGTTTCCCTGTCTTATTCCTATCCTCCCTAGCACCAACAATGGAGCTCCCACCAGTTGTTTTTGGTAATATATCCTCACTATTGCTAGTGGAGTCCTCTTGTTTGCTATTTCCTGTGGTATTTCTAGTTTGCAATATTGGTTTTATCTTATCTTTGACTACACTTGTTTCCCCACTACGGCTCCTGTCCCCTATGAGGTCATTTATATGTATTCCTTCCTGCGTATAATTCCCGACTACCTGGACAAAATCTCCAGCTTCACCATTACTGTTCTCCAGGACAGCACCTCCAGCTTCACCATTACTGTCTCCCAGGACAGCATCTCCAGCTTCACCATCACTGTCTCCCAGGACAGCACCTCCAGCTTCACCATTACTGTCTCCCAGGACAGCACCTCCAGCTTCACCACCACTGTCTCCCAGGACAGCACTATCAGCCCCACATTTACTGACTACCAGGACATCACCTCCAGCCTTACAGTTTGTGACTACATGGCCAGTATCAAGGGCAGTACCATTCAGCCCAGACTTTTTATGTTCCCATCTGTTGTAGAAAGCTTCCAGGTTGTCTATGAAAGCAGCTTTGATGTTATCCTCTTTTAATACCCTTGTGATTTTAGTCCACAGATTTTCCTCATTTGGGCATATCCAAAAGCACTTCCCTGTTTTAATACTGCTTGTAGCTAGTTCTTGGATATCTGCACAAGGGGCGTGACACCAATTTCCACAAAAATGACAATTTATCCATGTGGAAGCCCGTTTGTTTGATTGACTGCAGACTATACAGAGCTTCATAATGATTTGAGTGGTTGATTTACTGTAATTCTACTAGCAACCTCTTGAATACTCTATTAATAACCTCCTTAATGAAGCTCTAGCTATTTGTATTTCTATTTCTAACTAATTGGACAGCTTACCATCTTCAAGTAAGAGGGATGCCACACACCAGCCTCAAGTGAGATAGATGTCATACACCAGCCTCTAGTGAGTGATGTGACACACCAGCCTCAAGTGAGAGAGATGTCACACAACAGCCTCAAGTGAGAGGGATGTCACACACCAGCCTCAAGTGAGAAGGATGTCACACACCAGCCTCAAGTGAGAGGGATGTCACACATCAGCCTCAAGTAAGAGATGTCACACACCTGCCTCATGAGAAGGATGCCACACACCAGCCTCAATTGAGAGGGATGTCACACACCAGCCTCAGATGAGGGGGATGTCACGCACCAGCCTCAAGTGAGAGGGATGTCACACACCAGCCTCAAGTAAGAGGGATGTCACACAACAGCCTCAAATGAGGGATGTCATACAACAGTCTCAAGTGAGGAATGTCACACACCAGCCTCCAGTGAGGGATGCCTCACACCAGCCTCAAGTGAGAGGGATGTCAAACACTAGCCTCGAGTGAGAGGGATGTCTCACACCAGCCCCAAGTGAGAGGGATGGCAACACAGCCTCAAGTGAGAAGGATGTCAACACCAGCCCAAGTGAGGAT
>NW_026473148.1:0-10854 GCF_026875155.1 Cherax quadricarinatus | reverse complement strand
TTCAGATCCTAAAAGACTTCAATGGAGACGAAACCCCTACGCAACTTGTTCGATTTCTGTTTGACAGGGCAGTCCTACCTCTCAAGTGTCAAAATTTTGACACTTACCAAGTTTGGGGAGCCAATCATAGTGAGCAAAGGCAGGGAAATGTTTAAGGGTTTGGGTAATACCATAGTCCTTTGGCATGGAATGCCCAACTTGGTCGCTGATACTCGAACATGGTGATGCGTTTACTCTGCCTTCCTTTCTGTAACGTCTCGAGAACAACTTTACAAGTTGTGTGTAAGCAGCCGGGATGGCTCCAGCAAATCCACTGGCCCCAAGGAATCCATTAGCCTGATAAGACAGTAAAATATCATGAAATATATTATTATTTACTAATGTATAAAGAAGAAAAACTCTATGAATGTCTCTCTTCTTTTTCAGGTCACCCTGCCATGGTGGAAGATGGGCGACATGTTAAAAAATTTATTAGCTGTCAAATGAATTACAGGAAGGCCCCACTTATATGACTGGTTAGGTTCCAGGCTACCGCCGTAAAGCGGAAACCGCCGTAAAGTGGAACACCCTTTTTTTCCAATTACAAATGCATACAAACACTAGATAACAAGTTTACACTAACATATATTAAGTTAGCAATAGAACCAGGCATCAAAAAACAATAAAAAGTACAATACACACATAGTGCACTCATTACTTACCTTAAAATATTTATAGTCTTAATCTAGGGTGAGACAAGTAGTATTTATTGTAAGAAATCAAGTGTGGTTATGTATGGTAGTCAGCAGGCTACCATACCGGGCCACCCCACCCACACATACAATTCTATGATATTTAAGCATCCCAGAGCGATAAAATGTTATATACAGTTCACTCATTACTTACCTTAAAATATAGGGTGAGATGAGTAGTATTTATTGTAAAAAATCAAGTGCGGTATGTATGGTAGTCAGCCAGGCTACCATACCAGGCCAACCCACCCACACATATATTCCATGATATTTAAGCATCCCAGAGCGATAAAATGTATATACAGTTCACTCATTACTTACCTTAAAATATTTGTAGTCTTAATGTAGGGTCAGGAGTAAGTAAATGAGATTAAAAAACGAATAAATGAGAGAGAGAAAGAATGAGTGCATGAGAGAGGACAGGCGCAGAGTTATGTAAACAAACCAGGCGAAGGTAAGTTTTGTAAACGAAGTGTACACGTCTGTTTTGTGTACAAGTTACATTGTGTACAGGTTGTCTCTACATTGATACGGTAGAATAAATAAAGAAGAACACTCCCATTCTCATGTAACATCATTTTGAGAAGAAATGATGCTCTGAGTGAAGGCAATGGAAATAAGTCACTCTGACTTTTTTGGGTTATCCTAGGTTCTCTACACATATGTTGTTATGTATGATAATCTATGTAACTGTATTTGTGGTATACCTGATAAACTTACTTACATACATACGAAAGGAATAATTTTCTACAGTTACCCCCAGTAACACATTTTCTCTTATGTTAGATTAGAGAAAATGTTATTCTTGGCATCACTTGTACAAGTTATCTGCCTACGACATCTCATATTTATGTTTATTTATTCTATTGTAGGGTGTATTTATCATCTTTTTATGTTATGTATTGTGTTTATTATATAATTTTGAAAAAATATCATGGATGGATTAATGAAAATGTGTATATTAACGTAATATACAACATTTAATAAGACTCGGTGATTATTATTATTATTATTAGCATTTCTAATATGGCGTCACTTGTGCAAGTCGTCTGCTACCACATCTCATATTTATGTTTATTTATTCTATTGTGGGGTGTATTTAACATCTTTTTATGTTATGTATCGTGTTTATTATATAATTTTGAAAAAATATCATAGATGGATTAATGAAAATGTGTATTTAACGTAATATACGACATTTAAATGAGACTCGATGATTATTATGTATCATTACTAATATGACGTCTGGAGACATAAGACACTCTTACTGATTTTAGTGTGTACCTGCATGCCAGCACAGTATGCAAGTTTATTTAAGTACAGGTAAAAATAAGTAAAATTATCAGGTTATAAAAATATAAAATAATTTTTAAAAACTTTTAAAATTTTTGGGGAGTTTCCAGAAAATGGAGAGACTTAGTGTTACTGAGCCACGAAAAAAGTAAACAAACAAAGGGGGGGGCCGGTGACCCTATTTAAAAATCAGGGGGGGGGGAGCCGTATGCGAGTTTTGGGCATAAATTTTAAATGCCGTTTAGCGGAAAGCCGTTTTAAAAATGAAATGCCGAAAGGGGGGGCCTTCCGTATATGGGAAAAGTCCACCCTAAATGCTTTGTCACTGTGGAAATGTGTAGCCTAAATTTTGTCAATGAACTTTTTTTATTTACCCCAAGACCTCATTTCTAACTGAAAATGCAGGAAAAAGCACAACTGTCCATTTTTTCCCTTGGCGTCATTTTCAACAGGTTCTATATGTTCATACAGTTTCACTGGAGTTTTATCCATTAATATTTTATGGGTTCTGAACTCCCTCTATACAAATTTATATATAATTCTTTATTTTTTTTTTATTATCACACTGGCCGATTCCCACCAGGCAGGGTGGCCCGAAAAAGAAAAACTTTCACCATCATTCACTCCATCACTGTCTTGCCAGAAGGGTGCTTTACACTACAGTTTTTAAACTGCAACATTAACGCCCCTCCTTCAGAGTGCAGGTACTGTACTTCCCATCTCCAGGACTCAAGTCCGGCCTGCCGTTTCCCTGAATCCCTTCATAAATGTTACTTTGTTCACACTCCAACAGCACGTCAAGTATTAAAAACCATTTGTCTCCATTCACTCCTATCAAACACGCTCACGCATGCCTGCTGGAAGTCCAAGCCCCTCGCACACAAAACCTCCTTTACCCCCTCCCTCCAACCCTTCCTAGGCCGACCCCTCCCCCCGCCTTCCTTCCACTACAGACTGATACACTCTTGAAGTCATTCTGTTTCGCTCCATTCTCTCTACATGTCCGAACCACCTCAACAACCCTTCCTCAGCCCTCTGGACAACAGTTTTGGTAATCCCGCACCTCCTCCAACTTCCAAACTACGAATTCTCTGCATTATATTCACACCACACATTGCCCTCAGACATGACTTCTCCACTGCCTCCAGCCTTCTCCTCGCTGCAACATTCATCACCCATGCTTCACACCCATATAAGAGCGTTGGTAAAACTATACTCTCATTCATTCCCCTCTTTGCCTCCAAGGACAAAGTTCTTGTCTCCACAGACTCCTAAGTGCACCACTCACTCTTTTTTCCCTCATCATTTCTATGATTCACCTCATCTTTCATAGACCCATCCGCTGACACGTCCACTCCCAAATATCTGAATACGTTCACCTCCTCCATACTCTCTCCCTCCAATCTGATATTCAATCTTTCATCACCTAATCTTTTTGTTATCCTCATAACCTTACTCTTTCCTGTATTCACCTTTTATTTTCTTCTTTTGCACACCCTACCAAATTCATCCACCAATCTCTGCAGCTTCTCTTCAGAATCTCCCAAGAGCACAGTGTCATCAGCAAAGAGCAGCTGTGACAACTCCCACTTTGTGTGTGATTCTTTAACTCCACGCCTCTTGCCAAGACCCTCGCATTTACTTCTCTTACAACCCCATCTATAAATATATTAAACAACCACGGTGACATCACACATCCTTGTCTAAGGCCTACTTTTACTGGGAAAAAATTTCCCTCTTTCCTACATACTCTAACTTGAGCCTCACTATCCTCGTAAATAAACTCTTCACTGCTTTCAGTAACCTACCTCCTACACATACACTTGCAACATCTGCCACATTGCCCCCCTATCCACCCTGTCATACGCCTTTTCCAAATCCATAAATGCCACAAAGACCTCTTTTAGCCTTATCTAAATACTGTTCACTTCTCCTACTTTAGCATTCAGGTCCCCTACCACAATTACTCTCTCACTTGGTTCAAAGGCTCCTATACATTCACTTAACATCTCCCAAAATCTCTCTCTCTCCTCTGCATTCCTCTCTTCTCCAGGTGCATACACGCTTATTATGACCCACTTCTCGCATCCAACCTTTACTTTTAATCCACATAATTCTTGAATTTACACATTCATATTCTCTTTTCTCCTTCCATAACTGATCATTTAACATTACTGCTACCCTTCCTTTGCTCTAACTCTCTCAGATACTCCAGATTTAATCCCATTTATTTCCCCCCACTGAAACTCTCCTACCCCCTTTAGCTTTTTTTCGCTTAGAGCCAGGACATCCAACTTTTTTTTATTCATAACATCAGCAATCCTGTTTTTGTCACCGCACTACATCCACGCACTTTTAAGCACCCCAGTTTTTAAAGTTTTTCTTCTTCTTTTTTTTGAAAATGTATACGGAGAAGGGGTTACTACCCCATTGCTCCGGCTTTTAGGCCCCCTCAACGACACGAGGGCTTACGGGGGGAAAGATTCTTTTCCACTTCCCCCATGGAAAATAGAAAAAAAATAAAAAAGAACAAGAGCTTTTAAAAAAAGGAAAAAAAACCTAGAGTTGTATAATATATAAAAGCATGTGCGTGTCTGTGAAGTGGCCCAAGTGAAAGTGGAAAAGAAAGATACCCCCGTTTCTAGGTGTTTATAAAAACAGAAAAAAAACCAGAAATCCTCCCTCATGCAAAACAGTTACGGGTTTTTTGTTTCACATCTTTTGGGCGGCGGAAATTTTTCCCGGGGGTGGGGCTGCTCCCAACCTACTACCTTTATTCTTTTCTTTTAATATTTCTATTTCTATAATTCCACATAAGCTATTTTTCTGTTTAGCCTTTTTTCTATGCAGAAAATTTGGAAAATTCAAAAAAGGGATTCTTGAATATTTAACATTATTTATTTGTCAAGATTGCAGGTATTCACTATTTTTTATATTAAAGTATTTCTGCTATACAAAAAATTATATTAAATCCATATTACTAGAGTATGGAATAAAATACATTACTTAATATAAGCAATTTTTAAAAGCACATGCTAATTTTCCAATAAAAGGGAACCGCGTTTTTTTTTTTTTTCAATGTAAACAAAAAAAATTAATTTTAATATCAAATACACAAAAAATGGTTGATCTTTTTAAAGAATAAAAAAGGCATCTGCCAAGAGTTGTTAAAAAAACCATCACTATCTTAATGGTTCAAAATCACTATCTTAAATGGCTCACAATCACTATTTTAATGGCTCCAATACCATCATGATAAATAGAACATGCAAAACCCGTTTTTTCATTTATGTGTGAAAACAAGACTATTTGCTTTAACCAGGTTTTATTGGGACATCATTTAAAGTGTTTAAAAAATTTTTGAAAATCCCGAAGTTACAAAGTTATTTTCTGCAAATATATCTTTTCTTTACAACTTCAAATAGGGTTTTTCAAAATACAAAAAAGCAATGTAAAAAGAATTATTAAAAAACCCCTTACTTTGGGGGTGAGCCATGAGAATTATAAAAAGCTTCAGTCCCTGAAAAATACTTTTCATGCTTCTTCTGTTAAGTTTTAAGTAGTCTGTGTTAAAATGAATTTTTTGAATTACTCTCGGTGAAGTCAAGAACTTTTTTGGGCATTGTGTTATCGTCACAAAATTTAAAAGTCCCCCTTTGTAAAGTTGGGTTTTTATATGTTGGGGCTTTTCAAGTTTTTTGACATTTTTGTGTAGTTTTGCCCCCATTTGATCCCCCCCCCCCCACTTTCGTATGGCAGTTTTTTATGGGCATACAATATTTATTATAATCACCCCGAAAAGTGAAACACCCCTGTTTTTAATCACCCTTAAAAATACAGTCTGTTAGGTAAAAGGTCCCGTGTAAGTGTGCGACATTTTTACTGTGGCCCAAATTTGCCCCCCAGGATTTTTGTCATAAAGTTTGACAAAGTTCCTGGAGGGTGAAAGTTGCCACAATAAAAACATCACATTGCTGCACATGTGTCCTTTTACCTAAAAATATTATTGGGAAATTTTACCATATTTTTTCAAAAATACATACAGTTTAAAAAGCTTTATTTAATCACAATTAAAATGCGTCAAGCGTATTGCTGTATTATAAACATTCTGAAAAATGCAAAGGTTTAAAATAAAAAAAGAATAACATGCAACATTTACAGTTCTTCTTTTTTAATGTTTTTTTCCCCCTATTAATGGGCCTTAAAAAAAAAAAACCTCCATTTCAAACCCCTTTTAATTTACAGAGGGTTTCCTTTACAAATATTCTCGTGATTTTCACATTATTTTTATCAATCCATTAAAGTTAAATTTTCACCCCATTTTCAGATCACCTACCTAACCAAAAAAAATTGCCTTTATATATAAACTTACAGTAGAACCCCTGTTCCTTTCCCCGTATCCATGGTTTTGGTTATCTGCTGTTTACTGTGGCCCAAAAATAACCCTTAATTTTACTTAATAATGGCCTCACAGTGCAAAAGTAGTGATGGTGGAAATTCTTCAAACCCCAAGAGAAGCCGTGAAGTGCTTCCCATCAGAAAAAAAAGTGATAATTCTCCGCTTATTGTGCATAATTTATCAATTAGACTTTATAATAAGTACAGGTTTGCTACCATCCACGGTTTCGGTATCCACATCAGGTGCTTGGGCACTGACCCCCGGAACACCCTCCAGGTAGATATGGAGACAAAACTCAGAAAATTAATCAATTTGCATATCTTGACCCCTTGCTGGGGTTCTCTTTATATGTATACATATTAAGAGAGTGGTGAAGCAATGTAAAAAGAGAGCAAATGAGAGAGTGGGTGAGATGTTATCAACAAATTTTGTTGAAATTAAGAAAAAGTTTTGGAGTGAGATTAACAAGTTAAGAAAGCCTAGAGAACAAATGGATTTGTCAGTTAAAAATAGGAGAGGAGAGTTATTAAATGGAGAGTTAGAGGTATTGGGAAGATGGAGGGAATATTTTGAGGAATTGTTAAATGTTGATGAAGATAGGGAAGCTGTGATTTCATGTATAGGGCAAGGAGGAATAACATCTTGTAGGAGTGAGGAAGAGCCAGTTGTGGAGTGTGGGGGAAAATTCGTGAGGCATAGGTAAAATGAAAGGGGGTAAGGCAGCCGGGATTGATGGGAAAAAGATAGAAATGTTAAAAGCAGGTGGGGATATATTTTTGGGAGTGGTTGGTGCAATTATTTAATAAATGTAGGGAAGGGGTAAGGTCCTGGGATTGGCAGAGATGCATAGTTCCTTTGTATAAGGCAAAGGGGGATAAAAAAGAAGTGCAAAAATTTTGGGGGGATAAGTCTGTTAGTTACCTGGTAAAGTGTATGGTGGGTTTTTATTAAAAGAATTAAAAAAAAAGACGGAGAATAGGTAGCAATGAAAAGGAGGCTTTGGGAAAAGGGTAGGGGGTGTTGGACCAGGTGTTTACTGAAACAAAAGTGAACAGTTTTTAGATAAGGCTAAAAAGGGGTTTTGTGGCTTTTAAAGGTTTTGGGAAAAGGCATATGACAGGGGGATGGGGGGGCAATGGGCTTTATGTTGCAGGTGTAGGGTGAGGGGGTGGGTTACTGAAAGCAGTAAAAGAGTTTTTTACGGGATGTGAGGCTCAAGTTAGAGTATGTGGAAAGAGGTAAATTATTTCCCATAAAAGTAGGCCTTAGACAAGGATGTGTGATGTCCCCCGGGGTTGTTTAATTTTTTATAGATGGGGTTGAAAGGGAAAGAAAATGCCGGGGTCTTGGAAAGGGGGCGTGGAGTTAAAAGATAAAGAATCACCACAAAGTGGGGTGTACGTTGCTCTTTGCTGATGACACTGTGCTTTTGGGAGATTCGAAGAGAATTTGCAGAGATTGGGGGAATTTGGTAGGGTGTCAGAAAAAAATTTAAAAAAGTGAATACAGGAAAGGAAAGGTTTTGAGGATAAAAAAAAGATTAGGTATGAAAAGTTTGGGTATCATTTTGGAGGGAAAAGTTGGGGAGGAGGTAAATGTATTCAGATATTGGGGTGGGACGTGCAGCGGATGGGTCTATGAAAGTGAGGGAATCATAGAATTTATAGGGGGAAAAAAGGGGAGTGGTGCACTTAGGGTCTGTGGAGACAAAGAACTTTTCCTTGGAGGCAAAGAGGGGAATGTATGGAGTATAGTTTTACCAACGCTCTTATATGGGTGTGAAGCATGGGTGATGAATGTTGCAGCGAGGAGAAGGCGGGAAAGGCAGTGGAGATGTCATGTCTGAGGGCAATGGGGTGGTGTGAATATAATGCAGAGAATTCGTATTTGGAAGTTAGGAGGAGGTGCGGGATTACCAAAACTGTTGTCCAGATGGCTGAGGAAAGGGGTTTTGTTGAGGTGGTTTGGACATGTGGAGAGAATGGAGCGAAACAGAATGATTTCAAGAGTGTATCAGCCCGTAGTGAAGGGAAGGGGGGTAGGGGTCGGCCTAGGAAAGGTTGGAGGGGGGGTAAAGGAGGTTTGTGTGCGAGGGGCTTGGACTTCCAGCGGGATGCGTGAGCGTGTTTGATAGGAGTGAATGGAGACAAATTTTTTTTAAATACTTGACGTGCTGTTGGAGTGTGAGCAAAGTAAACACTTATGAAGGGGTTCAGGAAACCCGGCGGCCGGACTTGAGTCCTGGAGATGGGAAGTACAGTGCCTGCACTCTGAGGAGGGGGTTTAATGTTGCAGTTTAAAAACTGTAGTGAAAAGCACTGGCAAGACAGTGATGGAGTGAATGATGGTGAAAGTTTTTCTTTTTCGGGCCACCCTGCCTTGGTGGGAATCGGCCAGTGTGATTAATAGAATAAAATAAAAATACAAGTACTGAAGAGGACCCAACGAGAAGTCGATTACCCCAGTCAAGAAATTTTCTGAGTTCTATTTCGTGTTGAAATATTATTAAGGCAAAACATACATAGTATTAAACAATAATTTCATATATTTACATATTACCAGTTTCATGTTGTGTCTGGAAGAACAGTAGTAGTATTATCTGTTGAAGCGTAGGGAAGAACTTACTGACTGTATCCATGATCTTGAGATAGAAGTCTGAAATCAGGACAGACATCTAAGGACAAGTAATGATCCCGTTAATTAGTGAAATTCATTGCTCATATTGGCCCGAAATTAAAATAACATTTTTCAAATCAAACTGAAAAAACTCTTTGTAATAGTAGATAGTATATTATATTTTGTGGGTCACAAGAAAGACCCCTAAAAGGACTTAGTCGTATTTATTTAAATGTCTTGCTAGGGGAAATGCAGACATCACATTGTAATGACCCTAAACAGCAATTCCCCCCCTTCAGAATGGAAGGCCCCCTTTATCTCTAAGGAAAATTCCAAATCCTGGTTTCTCTGAATCCTTTATAAATGAATCGTGCTTAATGCTCCAAAGTATGCCATCCTTCCTCCCATTGTATTTTATACACCCTTTGGTTATCCTACTTTACACCATACTCTCTTAATGCCCAACCTACCCCCAACGTCCATCCTCCACCTACTGAATAATATCCTTAATAATGCCATACCCTCTTCTAATTTTTACGCTCTGCAAAGTTTGCATAATATTCTCACTACACGCTGTTCTTAAACATCTCTACTGCCTCCAGCATCCTCCTCAATGCAATTACATGGAGTTTACCTGGAGAGAGTTCCGGGGGTCAACGCCCGCGGCCCCGGGCTGTGACCAGGGGCCCCTGGTGGATCAGAGCCTGATCAACCAGGCTGTTACTGCTGCCTGCACGCAAACCAACGTACGAGCCACAGCCCGGCTGGTCAGGAACCGACTTCAGGTGCTTGTCCAGCGCCAACTTGAAGACTGCCAGGGGTCTGTTGGTAATCCCTCTTATGTATGCTGGGAGGCAGTTGAACAGTCTCGGGCCCCTGACACTTATTGTATGGTCTCTTAACGTGCTAGTGACACCCTGCTTTTCATTGGGGGGGTGTGTGCATCGTCTGCCAGTCTTTTGCTTTCGTACTGAGTGATTTTCGTGTGCAAGTTCGGTACTAGTCCCTCTAGGATTTTCCAGGTGTATATAATCATGTATCTCTCCCACCTGCATTCCAGGGAATACAGGTTCAAGAACCTCAAGCGCTCCCAGTAATTGAGGTGTTTTATCTCCGTTATGCGCGCCGTGAAGGTTCTCTGTACATTTTCTAGGTCAGCAATTTCACCTGCCTTGAAAGGTGCTGTTAGTGTGCAGCAATATTCCAGCCTAGATAGAACAAGTGACCTGAAGAGTGTCATCATGGGCTTGGCATCCCTAGTTTTGAAGGGTTTTCTTATCCATCATGTCATTTTTCTAGCAGATGCGATTGATACAATATTATGGTCCTTGAAGGTGAGATCCTCCAACATGATCACTCCCAGGTCTTTGACGTTGGTGTTTTTGCTCTATTTTGTGGCAAGAATTTGTTTTGTACTCTGATGAAGATTTAATTTCCTCGTGTTTACCATATCTGAGTAAATGAAATTTTCATCGTTGAACTTCATATTGTTTTCTGCAGCCCATGAAAGATTTGGTTGATGTCCTCCTGGAGCCTTGCAGTGTCTGCCCAAAGGAAGACACTGTCATGCAGATTCGGGTGTCATCTACAAAGGAAGACACGGTGCTGGTGGCTGACAAACCTTGTCTATGTTCAGATATGAGGATGTGGGGAGCAAAGTAACACTTATGAGGGTTCAGGGAAACCGGCAGGCCGGACTTGAGTCCTGGAGATGGGAAGTACAGTGCCTGCACTCTGAAGGAGGGGTGTTAATGTTGCAGTTTAAAAACGTAGTGTAAAGCACCCTTCTGGCAAGAAGTGATGGAGTGAATTTTA
>NW_026473147.1:0-11101 GCF_026875155.1 Cherax quadricarinatus | reverse complement strand
CTAGTGTGGCCCTTGAAAAGTTTAGTTGTTTATTACGCCCAGCGGTTTGTACCATCTACTATTTTACTAAAACAAAAGTGTTTCTAAGTGATAAAGTGTACATTGGTGTATTTGGAAAAACTTGCATAATAGTAACGCGTGTGTGGTTTGTTTGGTTGGTTATCTATCTACAGCTTCACACTTATGCTTAAAACATGTATAACATAGAAATGGTGAGTTACCCAGGATGGCCCAAGGAAGTCAACAGATGATTTATTATTGTCATTGTAAATCGAGGGGGGGTTTTTTGTTGAGTGAAGTCCTGGGCCTTTTACAGAAAGCTTATTCCCCCCGACTGATAATCTATGCAAAAAATCGTGGAGAGCGTAAATTTGCTGTGGAACTCTTTTTGTGTGAACTGTACTAGTGAATCCCTAGTGAAACAAAAAACATGTTGTTGAAGTGGTGTAGGAGGCTACCCTCACTCCACCTGCCTGTCTCCCCCCCTTCCTGTTTGGAACTAGGCATTCGCCTTTTTATTTGGTTGAGGCGGGAAAGACCACATAAATGCTTGAGTCCCCGTGTCAGTCCTCCGTGCTCATCATACTTATGTATGTTCCTGTGTGCCTCCTGCCTGCTAAAGCAAATACCCCAAGGGGTTTGACACGGGCTTAGACACATTCAAGCAGGCTTGAAAGAGATTTGAAGGCCCAGCTGTCTACGTTGTTCTACAGTGTTGTGGCATCCAGTTTTTCCTGCAGGGCTTAGTTAAGAACAATTTACGAGCATTGCAGTACTAATTTTTTAAAAGTGGGAAATGCCAGAGGTTTCCTATAAACATTTTTAATTTGGCTAGTAGTTTTTTAAGTGTGCAGATTTGTTGAAAACTTTTTGCACGAGTGGTTTTCATGATTAGGACTTTGTGCGCCCACAATATAATGGTTTTAAAAATGAGGGAGGAATGTCGGCCCTGCTGGGTGACCTTGAAAATGGCACTAAAAGCCCCGCATGCCATTACCCCAACTGCGTGTGTTAGTGAGGTGAATGTCCCTTCCCTCGACTTTCCTATTCACGGTACCCTTAATCGCGCCTTATCTCCATAGGGGATAAGGGGAGTTTAGCTGACCAGGCTAAACACCCGCTCCAAGCCACCCGTGGAAGGGCCCCAATTACAGAATCCCTTTTGTGAACTTTTCTACTTGTTCCGGCGTCCCTTCGGTGTTGTGAGAACTATTTTAAGTAGTAAAAATTGTCTGTTTTCCCAAGACACGTGGCTAGTGTTTAAAAGTGCTGCGGGTCTGGAGTAATTACCAAGTATAAGTGTTGGTAATCTCGAGACGATGTGGGCCCCGTAAGGCCCCTGAAAATCGCACTGCGACCCGCAGGCCCTACCCCATATTCCTGTGTCAGCGAGGTGAATACCCCTTTCCCTTGTCCCTTCTCTCTTATGGAATAAAAGGCGGTTTCACTGACCCAAAAGTAACAGACTAACTCTTCCTCCAAGCAGCTAAAAAACTAAAAGTGACTAGGGTGTGAACAAAGTAAATGATGGTAAAGGCGAATTCGTACTTTTTGAAAAAGGGGATTTTTAAAAAAAAGAAAGAGGATTTCAAAGGAGACTTGCTGAAGAAACAACGAGGCAAAAAACCCATTGCAGAACGGTTGGGTTGTTTTCCCCGCAAACACTGATTTGAGGTAAGTTTAGAGGTTTTAAAAGCTACATAGAAACCAAAAAAAAAACCTTCGGATTCGCTTTCGTCATGACGAGGAAAATTTACGTTTTTTTTTTTATAACGACCCAACTTTCGTAAAAAAACTTCTTACTCATAAATATGTAAACTCCAACCCCAAAGCTCCCCCCCAAGATCCCCTAAAGTACTTTTGTACCCACAATGTCAAAAAGTACATGGACCCAAAATTTCCTGTTGTAGTTTAAGTTGAAAACCCTCGTCGACTTCCAAATGATTGATATTGGCGAGTGGATTGGTAAGGGACCCCACCATATTATCTACTCTCGGCAGCGCTTAACGGAGTTACAAAATAGTTTTGTAAAAAGCACCTCCCCCGTAGATGCTACAAGTTTAGCGCTGGGGGTCACATTGCGGGAAAATGCTCATTAAGTCACACTGGTGTGCAGTGTGTCCCAAGGCCCTCCTTTCACCAGTCTATGATATGATCAAAAAAACACCAGACCGTTGCATTGAATGTACAATTGAAAGACCCCAGGAGTACTTTTGCTTGCTGCTGCAGGGGGAAAAAGTCCCCACACGCCCCCGCAGAGCTCCCGCCTCACCTCCCCCCCCATGTGAGGCAATGGGCCTACAGAACTTCATGTCTAAATTACCCTTGTAAACCCAGACAATTGGTTGAGCGAGTCCTCTGGGAGTACATCAAAGAGCACGATCCCGTCTGCTATAACATAGTATGCTGCGGGGTTTTGCACATCTTTTGGGCTGAGTCAGTGTCAGCAGCACCTGACTCGTGATCGGGATTCAACTCCGATGACGCTGTCTTGTGGGGTGGTAACAACATGCAGCTGCGATAACAGTACTGGAAAAAAGAAACAATGGGTTTGAACAACAAACTTGAGCCCCACGAGGAAAACTTACGAGGTTGCAAATGAGTACATAACCCACAAAAAGTCAGATTTGAAAATGAGTGTGGGGTGTGAAACAAACTGATGATTGCGTGGTGTTTAATCAAAAAAAAGATGAATCTGATAGTGGTGTTTACAACAAGGGAAGATGATAAAGGGCAGTGAAGACCATATGAAAGTAACCTGATGGTGAAAAGTATTGTAATTTGGTTGGAGAGCCCCGGTTGTTGAAAAATGGTGTATGATACTGGTATAATGATGAGGGAAGGTAATGGATGTAGTGATGAGTGTAAAAAAAACGGGAGAGTTGAGTGCGAGGGATAGTGTCACCTTCCATAATTCACAGACAAAGAGCGCAGGGACTCTGTGTAAAAAAGACCCCCCAAGAGGTCTACTAAGGAAGGCACTTAGGAGATTGGAAAGGTAATACTGATGATTTTGATATTGTTATGTCTGTTTTTTATTTAGAAGTTTTTTCCTTTTGCTGAAAAATTGAAAAATCCCTGGACTTTTATAAGGGAAAACCAAAAATGTATAAATACCCCTTTTTAAATTTGGAAATTTGGTCACTTAGAAAAAGATTTTCGCCCTGATCATAAAGAAACCCACTGAACCCCATTGATATTGTGTGTCTAAAAGAGTGCAGAGTCCCTAAAAACCCCCAACCCCCCTAAATTGCATCGTTTGTTGAAATTAAACCTCAAATCACTAATTTTGTTTTTATATTTAAAAAACCCCAATTCCCCATCAATTCTTGAATAAAAAACGGGGGGCTACAGTTACGGTGTTAGGATTTTTTTGGGGAAACTTGCTCTAACTATTTAACTTGTGCTCCTGTGTAAGTTTAATTACTTGGAGCCCCCAAATTTTTGTGCTCGTCTAACTACTCTTTTTTGGTTTTTAAAATAAGACAAAAAAAGCATTGGAAACTTTAGTTTGGTTTTAATGGCAATCAATGTTGTCCTCTTAAACAGATTAATGTGCAAATTGTAGGGGGACCTTGAACCCACACATATCTATGGAGGTGTCCTTGTCTGTGTCTTGGTTAAAATTACTTCTGCCAGCTGTGGTCTTCCATTGTAAAGATTAGCGTCTGATCTTTTTCAAGGTAACCTCTTAAAATTTTGGTATACTATTCTCCCGGTGGGTTATTCAAACGGAAACGTCTTAATTTTTCCCTGATCAACATGAGACTTTTTTTGACATGTGCTGCTGGTATAATTCCTACCTGGAGTTTCCTGTAGTGTACTCTGTCGGCTTTTAACAATGCCCTTGTGAGCAGTATTAGAACTTTTAGAGCCCCCTCTAAAACCCCCACTCCTAAATCCAAATGATTTCCATAATAAATAAGTTTTAAAAAATCATACCTATTACAATGATTCAAAACTTCGAACATTGAAACGTACTGTCGCAGACTAGGCCTGCCTATAGAACCATCGTACCCTAAAATGCTGACCCCTTTTCCCAAACCCCCTTTGCTGCTCCCAGAGAGCGTTGACAGAGCTGCGGCAAAAAACGGGAAAACAATTTGTCAAGGTCTCAATGCCACACCCACTTACCCGGGCTGGAGGGACTAAATAAAATTAAGGGTAAAAGAACTGGGCAGATCGCGCACCCTATCCTTGCTAGGGCGAATGAGTTGTCAGGCGGGGGCTGTACATCTAGCTAAAACTTCCCAGTCCCAACAGGCGAAATTAATGGAAAAATATGATGCGGGGAGACTTTTTTGTTTTGCTCAAAAAGGAGATGACTTGCAAATTCCTTTAAATTTGAACTTGATGAGCACTAACTAAGGGAAACTCCACGTCCCCCCTGGGAGGATGGTATTATTAAAAACATACTCAGATTGCTGTGTCAAAAGTCCCAGGTAACCCTTTACTTGAATTATAAAAACAGATTTAGGTCATGGGGAGTCCAAATCTGGACCAATAGCTCTTATTCCATTCAAGCCCCCCCCAACAAAAATCATTTCGCCCAAAATTCCCTTTTTGTGTTGTGTAAAAAATTTGAAGGATGATTCTTTAAACGTTTATGCACAAATTAAGGAAAATTTTTGTCACCCCGGTTGCTGGTTCTTTCAGAAAAGGGGTGTGCACATTGCATTTCCCCTTTTTCACTCTGCACACTGAAGCTCTTTTCATAGTTCCTTGCCTTAAATCCCCTTTTGATGTAGCCAAAAGAATGTAACATTAGGAACTTCCGAATGGTGTTGGAGGATGGCTTCTCCCCTGGATTAAAAGGTTTCCCGTAACAGAAAATCTCTGTGTTGTTCCGGGAAAGAAAGGTAACTTTAAAAATTTTGAATTAGGGGAAACCCCCCGGGAGGTGGTTAGTCCCCCCCTTTTCAACATTTTGATTAATGCCTTTCTTAAGCCCTGCCCAGCCCCGCCCATAAATTTTTGGTTTGTTTTGCTGATGAATAATGATTCACACTACCGGATTCTCCAACACCCAAAAAAATTTTTAATCTGTTTTAGCCCTTGTCAGGACCCCGGGGTTAATAATTCAGGGGGTAAAACAAAAATCCAAAAAGGGTCCTCCCCGGGAGAAGGCGCAGTTCTCAGATCCCGTTTCATGATGGGTTTTTTTAGAATATGTAAGCAGATACAGGTATTTGGCTTTGAGGTTCCACTATTGGACCCGTTGTAAAGAGACTTTGTCCCAAAAAAGAAAGGCTGAGGCACTTAGAGTTGTGGCAGGTTTTCATCCCGGTATGGTGTAATGTTAAAATTGTGAAAAAGTGTATCTTTTTATATTAGATCATTGGTTTATTATGCAGCGCCACTATTGCATCGTGTCTGACTGGAAGTTGGGGGGGCGGAAAAAAATGCAAAAGAAGCAAAGGGATCATCCAGGATGCCCTGTACTGCCAAAAATTTTAAAAAATGCGGAAAGAACTTAATATTCCAAGCATTAGAGACGTGTTACTGAAAGAAAAATTTCCCTTTTTGGGGTCAATATTTAGGCTAGCCCCCTTTAAACCCCCGCCCCGAAACCCTCCCAAAATTTCTCAGCATGGTGAACTCCCTTCCCCATGGTCGAAAAAAACCGCCCCCCCGATGAACGCTACATGACTTATAAGTTTGGAAAAAGAGAAATTTCCCTGCTCCCCTGGGATATTTTCCCCCTTCCAAACTACCTTCCCCCATTTCCCCCCAAAAAATCTTTTAAATCACAACCCAAAACTTCGTTTGAAGCCAAACTGATCCCTTTGCTGTATTGAAACTTTGTCAACGAAAACTTTCACAAAAATTTTTCGCGATGGTTCTGTTCACCCGTCCCCTGGGGCAGTGGTAGTGTGCTGTTGTAACAAGTGAGGGTCTCATAAAGAAAATTGGGGCACGCATAATAACGGGCCTTACCCCTTTAAACAGAAAAATGTTTGCCCTACTCCCTTTCACTAAACGTGCCATGTACTAAGGTTGCATTTTAATTTTAACTGATTCTTGTCTCCATAAATGCTTCACTCTTAAGTATAAATTGGGCATGCTTGTGTAGAAACCAGACATAGATATGGTAAGATTGTGGGCAGTGGATCGGGGCAATGCGTGGATTCCATCTACATTGGTCTTCAGATGCATGATAGAATGAAAATTGGGTAAGCGGTTTTGTTTCAAAGGGGGGTAGATTACAATCTTTGGGGTTTTCACTTAGCGTTTGGAACAATAAAACGAAAAAAAAATTAAATGAATTTATTTACTTAAGATTAGGGGGATTGCACAAGTCAGTCCCTCTATATCATTCCTCATGCAGGAGGAGCCACTGTTATGGTGATCCCAAAAAAATAAACAGACTCTTGGTGTCCTATGCCCCCGGGTCCGGGGGTGGGTTACAAGTATCTTTGGCAGGTTAAATCACCACCCCAGATGTAGACCAAACGAAAGTTAAAAATTTGCAGAGGATTATTGTCACACCTTGCGTATTAGTACGGAGTGTGATAAAATTAAGAATTTTAGAAAAAACTCCTCAGAAGTGTTCAAGAAATGGTAAGATTTTATCCCAGTGGTATATTGCAGCCCCTTTGGGGAAAACCCTGACTTTTCTAGCTGTAAAATAAAGCTTACCACATATGTGATGTGTGATGTGTGGTTGTGTGTGGGTGGTGTGGTGGGTTTTGGTTTGGGGTGTGTGTGTGTGTGTGTGTGGTTTGTGTGTGTTTTTTGTGTGTATTTTGTGTGTGGGGTGTGTGTGTGTGTGTGTGTGTGTGTGTGTGTGTGTGTGTTTGTGTGGTGTGTGTGTGGTGGTGTGTGTGGGTTGTGTGGGGTGTGTGTGCGGTGTGTGTGGGTGTGTGTGTGTGTGTGCGTGGTGTGGTGTGGTGTGTGTGTGCGTGTGTGGGGGGTGTGTGGTTGTGGGTGGTGTGTGTGGTGGGGGGTGTGTGTTGTGGGTGGGGGTGGGGTGTGGTGTGGGTGTGTGTGAGGGTGGTGTGTGTGGTGTTTTGGGTTTTGTGTGTGGGGGGTGTGTGTGTGTGGGGGTGGTCCTTGTTGTTGATATATTTGTACGCTCGTGTGCCTGTCGTGCGTGCGCCCTGTGGTGTATGTGCGCGGCGCGCTGTGTGGGGTATGATCCATTAATTTTGTATTTATAACTCATTTACAAACATGGTTTATTATTTGTAATTTGTTTATGACTGTAACCCTGTATAGGGTGAAGTGATTCATTACTTGTAAAATTTCCCTGTTAGTGACCAGTTTTTGGGTTTATTACCTTTGTAACTAGTTCAGTGTCATAACTTTGGGGTCCAGTCATGGACCCCTTATTATTTGTAAACTTTTGACTACCGCCCAAGGATGGGTAGGGGTGATAAAGAAATTAAACTAAAGTGTTTTTGGGGTGTTGTGTGTGTTGTGTGTGTGTGTGTGTGTGTGGGGGGTGTGTGTGTGGTGTGTGTGTGTGGTGTGTGTGTGTTGTGTTTTTGTGTGTGTGATCAACAATAATATTTGCCCAAAAACTCATTACAGTTGTGACCCCGGTGTGGAAGTGTGAATTGCTCATTACTCTTAATTTGTTCATGATTGTAGCCAAAGTTAAACGAAGTAACCTTCTACGTTTATTACTTTTTAATTGGAGCTCATTACCTTTTTTACCCAGTTCAGCTATCAAAACTTTTTGGGGGGCCAGTCCCTGGACCCCTTTCGACCTTGTAATCTGTAAATCCTTTGTAATTGATGATTGTGCCAGACTTACTGGGTTCATTACCTTTGTAAATTGTGAGTTTTTACCTTTGTAAATTTGAGTTCATTAACCCTTTTTAAATTGTGAGTTTATTGCCCCTGTAACTTTCTCAGCTATCAAAACTTTTGGGGCCAGTCCCTGGACCAATTAGTCCCCCTGTACTTTTGAACCGCCCCCAAAGGGTGGGGGATGGGGTGATAATAAAAAATATTAAATAACAAATAAAATTGTAAAATTACCTATTTTTTTTTTTTTGTTTTTTTTCTGTTTACAAACTATGGTTGGGGTAAGAGGTTGTCTTCGCATTCATTGTGATGTTGCTATATTTTTATTTTCAGTGAGGGAATTTTGGCAGTAGCCTGAAAATCAAGTGGAAGTTTTCATTGAATTTGAACCTATGTTTAATGTGATGTATGTCAGAATTTTTAATTTTATGCTCAAAATTTTCTACTTTCTCTCTTCCCCTCTCTTCTTTTCATCTTTGTAAATTTTTGAAAGGGGTAAGACCTGCCCGTACCATCCTTATACATTATATGTACCATATTATTACCCCACTACAAAAGGGCTTGAGTGCTTTTTTGGGGGGGTTTGGGTGTGTATTGAGTGGTGGTGGGCTGGGTTGAGATGGTTGGGGTGTTTTTGAACTTGAGCACTTGTGTCTTGTGATTATTTTGGCTTTGACCCTTTGTAGTGAATATTTGCTTTGCTAAGTATAAGGGGGAAAAATAAGCGAGGATTCTTGTGTTGTGAGTCTTAACCAGTATATCATGGCAAAAAAATGGCAATGTCTAGAGGAAAATTTTTGCAGGGGGATGGAAAAGAAGATAGCTTCCCGACCTTTAAAAATAAAAAAAAGAAAAAGTGGAAAGGGCTAGAGCGTCGCGTAGTCAGACTATTGATCGTACACAATGTGATACTAAAAGTCCTTGGGCACGAGGCTGCAAGAAATCTTTCTTCAAAAGGGAAAAATGTGTTTAAACTGAAAATTTCCTGAAACACCCCGCTGCCTGTAAATGTGCATGGCTAATGGGAACTGTAAAACATCCTAATCAAAGGGCCCCAATTTTGGAAAAAACCACAACTTGTGTTTGTGGAACGAAAAAGAGTGATTAAAGATCTACTTTTGTACACCTTATGGGGATATTAAGCTACTCACCCCCATCAGACATCACCCCTTTAAAAATGGGGCCGTATATAACTTTGGTACCTTCGCATGGACCCTCCCCCCTGACTCTAAGGGGAATACATCAAGCCTAAAAGACTTAAAGGAAAATCCCAAATTATTGCCAGTTGGGTAGGTCCTGTGCCCCTTCCCCGGAATATCTGGGTGCATGGTTTACGTTTCCTAAACATCGAAGTGTACCTACCCCCTAAACGTAGGTGTTACAAATGCCAGCACTATGGCCATGTTGCAGTAGACTGTGGAATACTACATTCTTGGTGTGGTAAGTGTGCTGGGAAACATTCCACTAGAGAATGCACAGTAGGCCCTGACAGCCGAAAATTTAAGTGTATTAACTGTAAAGAAGTTGGGGTTACAGTTTCCCACAAGGACTGGAGTTTACCTGGAGAGAGTTCCGGGGGTCAACGCCCCCGCGGCCCGGTCTGAGACCAGGCCTCCTGGTGGATCAGAGCCTGATCAACCAGGCTGTTGCTGCTGGCTGCACGCAAACCAACATACGAGCTACAGCCCGGCTGATCCGGAACTGACTTTAGGTGCTTGTCCAGTGCCAGCTTGAAGACTGCCAGGGGTCTGTTGGTAATCCCCCTTATGTGTGCTGGGAGGCAGTTGAACAGTCTCGGGCCCCTGACACTTATTGTATGGTCTCTTAACGTGCTAGTGACACCCCTGCTTTTCATTGGGGGGATGGTGCTCGTCTGCCAAGTCTTTTGCTTTCGTAGTGAGTGATTTTCGTGTGCAAGTTCGGTACTAGTCCCTCTAGGATTTTTCCAGGTGTATATAATCATGTATCTTCTCCCTCCTGCGTTCCAGGGAATACAGGTTTAGGAACCTCAAGCGCTCCCATAATTGAGGTGTTTTATCTCCATTATGCGCGCCGTGAAAGTTCTCTGTACATTTTCTAGGTCGGCAATTTCACCTGCCTTGAAAGGTGCTGTTAGTGTGCAGCAAAATTCCAGCCTAGATAGAACAAGTGACCTGAAGAGTGTCATCATGGGCTTGGCCTCCCTAGTTTTGAAGGTTCTCATTATGCATCCTGTCATTTTTCTAGCAGATGCGATTGATACAATGTTATGGTCCTTGAAGGTGAGATCCTCCGACATGATCACTCCCAGGTCTTTGACGTTGGTGTTTCGCTCTATTTTGTGGCCAGTCAGAACCCAAACAACCTTCGATGTAAACCTGATAACAGTCCTTTAATGGTAACTGAGGATGGGGCCATCCAGTCTACCACAGCCAGATCTGAGACTGAACCTCTGCAAAGTGTGCAAGAACCCCACCTCACTGCAAAGGATTCTGGTGATACCAGAATGCCATCACACACACCAGCTGTGGAGGAGCTAGCCATCCCTGCTAGCACATATGGAACTACTGGTCTGCCACTACAGATACCTATGGCTACACCTGAATATGGGGATGAGTTTGTCATTTCTCCCAATACACCACAACTACAACAGTCAGACGGACACCACACAGGTAACCTCCCTGGAAATTGGAGATGAGTCAGATGCACAGGACCTACCTGCAATGAATGATTGAAACAGGAACACTAATGTAACCATGGTACTGTTAAGGTGATGGGTGTTAAAGAAAGCACTAACCAGAAGTGCCATCCTCCGGAGAGGCATTGGATTCGCCTGACCTTCCTCATATTATAACAAATTTCCAGAAAAAAAATTGAGCATCTTGAAACAGATCCTGACAAGTTTAATAAATATATGTAATCAGGATGATGCTCTTGAGCATGGTGATGATGTCAAAAGTGCAGCAATCTCCGTTCAGCTTCCAGCAATTTGTGAGAAGAAAGCCCATAACTCTTGCCTTCAAAAATTGCCTTATCACTAGCTGCCAAAATGCCGAAAAATGCTTAAAAATAAGGTCCTGAAGATAAAGACGTACAAACTATGCTATTTGCTCTTAAGTATCTGCACACTGTAGTCAAGCATAATGGTTTTACCATCTTATGAGCAAGAGATTGTAATAACTCACTACAATGGATACATTACAAATCTTTTCATGGAACATTGCTTCCATCAGGAAGCGGTTTGCCTGACTTACATCATATTAGTGCAACCAAGAATATTGATGTCATCTGTTTGCAGGAATGTAGATTGAAAGATGGAGCACCTCCACCAAACTTGCCTGGATATGCGCTTATAACCCAAGTCAACAAA